>JAGSMP010003279.1:0-13021 GCA_029286625.1 Parnassius orleans | reverse complement strand
AGCATCGAACGGCTAAGCGTTCGCCAATAATTTCACAGTACTACGCGGTAATCCGCGCTCGATCCCCGCCGGCACCGATGGAATTTTTTGGAGGTATCCGTGGTTAACTATGACATTAGGACGTCAAACACCTCAGTCCCCCGTGACCATGGGTGCTGTAAAGTGCTCTAAACTTCGGGAATATAAAATAAGTTAATATACGCGATAAAATCCGTAAAACTAGTTTTATTTAAATGTGTAGTGTTCGCGTAAATATAAGAAATTAAACAAGCACACAGTTCACCTGATGGTAAGTGGATGCTGTGGCCCATAGATATTGGTGGGGCGGCGTGGTACGATGGTCCCAAAACAAAACGGTGGACGCGGCGTGGGGTTGACCTATAGCTTTATAGCTATGCTTTAGACAATATATTCTGTGTAAAATTAATTTAATTCGTTGGCTGGCACGAAGGGAAAATGAGCTGCTGAGGAATAAGGAACAACAAATAAAACAGCTCATAAAAAAGGATAGTTAGCACAGTACCTTGAGAAGAAGCGGCGTGCCTCTTATCTCGTGACGACTGCTGCTGGGCACGCGATGAACTATGATGACACTTCATCTCTTCTCGATAAAGTCGTATGCACCAAAACAAACTTCTAAGGATTAAATAACTTTTAGGAACAACAATTTTACACGGTAAGGGTCTTAGCGTTTCCTTCCAGCGCTGAGCGATGAACTGGGGTATCCGTCCTCTTGCGGTTCGCTAACCGCAAGAGGACGGATACCCTGTCAATGTGTGTCTATGACTGTCCTCGGATGACTGACTGACTCGGCGATCTAATCCATACTCGGTCTGTGCCGGGGAAGGGAGATAGGGGTAGGAGTTTGTGCCAGCCTATCCTAAACTAACGAAATACAAAAGGTGTGCGTTCGCGCAACCAGGCATGCTACATTTATCCTCAATTATGAATCAAAATCCTCCCGTGTAGTGGCGGGTTAGAATACCCACTACCCCATATCTTCCCGTGGGTGTCGTAAGAGGCGACAGAGGGAAACTGAGGCAGAAGATGGGCAGCAGCATCTTTCTGATAACAGCAAATAATAAAAACTGCGGTTGCCAACCCGCTCGCCAAGCGTGGCAACTACGGCAATATCCCCAATGAAGAAAGTTACGAAGAAACGGCCCCAGTCCCGGCGGCCCCGCTATTCCTGGCTACGGTGGCGACCATGGTAACGGCGGGCAGGGGTGCTAAGAATCTCCGGTGGAGGTTCGGTTGCCACCTACGACGACTCGACCTGGCAACTTATAACGCACGCACTCTGAGGACTGACGAGAAGATCCTGGAGCTGGAAGAAGAGATAGACAAGTTGCGCTGGAATATTATAGGATTATCCGAGGTCCTAAGAGAGGGGTAGGACACGGTAATCCTCGAATACGGCAACTTGTTCTATCACCGGGAGGGCGACCATCTGTCCCAAGGAGGTGTCGGATTTATCGTCCACAAGTCTCTCGTTAACAACGTTAAAATTGGGAGTGTGTCGACGAGGTTGCGTAACTTATACTCAGAATCACCAAACGGTATTCGCTGAAGGTCATACAGGTTTACGCACCAACTTCGGCACACCCCGATGAGGAGGTGGAGGAAATGTATGAGGATATCTCTAGAGCCATGCATTCTCTAAAACCCACTATACGGTGTTAATGGGAGACTTCAACGCAAAGCTAGGCACAAGAGAGAACGGTGAGCTGAAAGTAGGAAATTCGGATTAGGGCAACGGAACCCAAGGGGCCAGCAGCTGGCCGACTTCATGGAGAAAGAGGACTCTTTATGATGAACTCTTTCTTCCAGAAGCGGCCCCACAGGAAGTGGACCTGGTCGAGCCCCGACGGTTCGACAAAAATGAGATTGACTTCATTATGACGACTAGACGCCAACTGTTCAGTGATGTCTCAGTGATCGCGAGGGTGAAAACTGGTAGCGATCACCGAATGGTTAGAGGCACACTGAACCTAAACGTTGTTGGAGAGGTGTCGTCTAATGAAGTCAACGCTCCGTCCCCTCGTGCTCTAATCCAAAGTCCCAAACCTTTCAGCTCGAGTTACAAAACCGTTTTCAGTGCCTAGAAGATTGCAATGCAGTGGACGATATGAATGACAAGCTTGTGGAAACTGTCCATGCGGTCGGAGCTAAGTTTTGTAAGACCCGCCGCAGAAGAACACAAAACTCTCCGATTACACTCTTAATCTCATGGCTGTTAGACGGGAAATGAAGCTGCAATCTTCAGTAGATTTGATAGCATACAGGCAACTGAACAGACAGATCTCCAAATGCATGCGGCGGGATTTGCGCAACTTCAATACAGCTCGTATTGAAGAAGCGATCGAGCGGAACCAGGGCTCCAAAGTCTTTGCCAGAGATCTGTCTGCCAGAAAGAGCCAACTGTCGAAGCTGAAGACCGAGTGTGGCAGCGTCGTTTCCGGGACACCTGAGATTTTGAGTGAGATTGAGAGGTTCTATGGGCAGCTGTACACATCATCGTTGGAGCCACACGCAAGTGTGAGTAACGATCCAAGAGCGAGTCTTATCCGACACTATTCCGATGATATCCGGACGTCAGTCTGAACGAGATTAGAATGGCTCCAGCACCTTAAAACGGCAAGGCCCCAGGCGAGGATGGAATTACAGCGGAGCTTCTGAAAGCGGGTGGAAAACCGGTACTTGAAGTCCTTCAGAAGCTCTTTAATTCCGTCCCACATGGTGGCACTACACCGGAGGCGTGGAGCAGAAGTGCGGTGGTCTTGTTCTTCAAGAAAGGCGACAACGCTCTCTTGAAGAACTACAGACCGATTTCCCTTCTGAGCCGCGTCTACGTGCTGTTTTCGAGAGTCATTACGAATCGTCTCGCACGCAGACTCGACGACTTCCAGCCTCCCGAACAAGCCGGTTTCCGAAAAGGCTTTAGCACCATAGACCACATACATACCCTTCGGCAAATTGTACAGAAGTCCGAGGAGTACAATTTGCCACTATGTCTGGCGTATGTGGACTATGAGAAAGCCTTTGATTCCGTCGAAATTTGGGCGGTGCTGCAGTCCCTTCAGCGGTGCCAAGTTGACTGTCGGTATATCGAAGTGCTGAAGTGCTTGTACAGTAGGGCCACGATGGCTATCCGAGTACAGAACCAGAGTACAAAACCTATCCAACTGCAGAGAGGTGTAAGACAGGGTGACGTTATATCCCGAAACTCTTCACCGCTGCATTGGAAGACGTTTTCAAGCTTCTGGACTGGAAAGGATACGGCATTAACATCAATGGCGAGTACATCACTCACCTTCGATTTGCCGATGATATAGTCCTTATGGCAGAATCGCTGGAGGACCTAAGCACTATGCTCAATGACCTCAATAGTGCCTCCCAACGGATAGGTCTTAAGATGAACATGGACAAAACAAAGATCATGTTTAATGTCCATGTCACACCTATGCCGGTAGTTGTTGGGAGCACTAAGCTCAGTTGTTGACGAATATGTTTACCTGGGACAAATAGTCCGACTAGGTAAGTCCAACTTCGACCGAGAGGTCAATCGACGGATTCAACTCGGCTGGGCAGCGTTCGGGAAATTACGGCACATCTTCTCGTCAGGTATACCTCAAAACTTGAAAACGAGGCTGTACAACCAGTGCGTGTTGCCAGTGATGACCTACGGAACTGAGAGGTGGTCCTTCACTGCTGGCCGGATGAGGAAGCTCAAGGTCGCTCAGCGAGCTATGGAGAGCTATGCTCGGGGTCTCACTGCGTGATAAACTTAGAAATGAGGATATCCGCAGTAGAACCAGAGTGACCGACATAGCCCAACAGATTAGTAAGCTGAAGTGGCAATGGGCCGGCCATATAGCTCGAAGAACCGACAACCGATGGGGAAAAAGGTTCTCGAGTGGCGGCCTCGTACCGGCGGATTTAGTGTAGGGCGTCCCCCACTAGATGGAGTGACGACCTGGTAAGACATGCAGGAAGTCGATGGATGCGGGTGGCTCAGGACCGTGCTTTGTGGCATTCCTGGGGAGGCCTATGTTCAGCAGTGGACTTGTGAAGGGCTGTAATGATGATGATGATGATGATGATGAATCAAAATGCAGATGCGTTGTTACCCTTAAGAATTAAGATGGAATCCTCGTTTTCAGTAAAAGGCTCTTCGGTTCTCTACACTCACCATACAATACACAGTAGCATAGAGCTGCTATTTTACGGTGGTATTCTGCGAGAGCATGGTCTTGGGTCCTAGGTACCGGTCGAGTCGCCCAATTTTATATAAAATAATATACTTTCAAATGAAGTAAACGCAAAAAATTTTATAAGCTAAAATATTATAAATAAATTTTAAAAGTAACTCTTCTTCTATTGATTTTTATTTCATCGAAATTGTGATAACTTTTAAAAGGTGAAAAATTTCAATCCGACTAAAGATTTTATCGAGTTTCGTCCCTAGGATTTCTATAGCAGAGGCATCAATGAACTTTCTTTAAAATGACAACAATACGTTGACAATAATAGACGATACACCGAATAATTAATATTAATTTTCGCCAACAAACTATTTTATAAAAAAAATTGTTTTTGATATTTTCGGTGACAAACAAGCACACAGTCCAACTGATGGTAAGTGGATATTGTGGTCCATAGTCTCCACATCCACCCTCGATTAAAAATAAAAAAAATAAGAACCAAGAACGCTGGCTGCGTTTTCTCGCCAAATGGCAATATATAATATATAGCCCTTGAGCGAGAAAAGCACCAGCCCTATTCTCACCAGCGGCGACGATAAGTCGTGGATACAGTTCCCCATACATTATTGTTTTATACTAAAATTGAAACCACTATCGAAAAAAAATCTAATAATTTTATACAAAAAAAAAACATTTTTATTTGTATTTATTTCCCTTTTATTGAAATAAATAGATAAGATTTTTATCAAGAAAAGAGATGTACTTTAACCCCGTGCCTCAGAGAGGACGAAAAGCAGTTGGTCCTGCGCCTGATCACTTTACAGTCGTGTCGAATTGCCTTCCCATCGGAAAATGAGAATGAGGGGATTGAGTGTGCATCTGTGCCAGCGCACACACTCCTGCACTATAATCATGTTCTGCGTAGATGGCTTGTCTCGAAGCCAGTGGCCACAATTTGGTCTGGATGCCATTAGTATGTGGAAAGTTATTTAATTCTTTTACTTCTTTGGATCCCGTGGTAGCGGGTAAGAATACCACTACCCCATATCTTCCCGTGGGTGTCGTAAGAGGCGACAAAGGAAACTAATACAGAAGATGGGCAGCATCTTTCTGATAAAAGCCAAAATCAATACAAAACTGCGGTTGACCCGCTCGCCAAGCGTGGCAACTATGGCAATATACCCCCATGAGCGACAAATAAACGGCCAACAGTCCGGCGGCCCCGCTATTCCTGGCTACAGGGGCGACCATGGTAACGGCGGGGCAGGGGTGCTAAGAATCTCCGGTGGAGGTCGTTTGCCACCCACGACTCGACCTGGCAACATATAACGCACGCACCCTGAGGACTGACGAGAAGATCCTGGAGCTGAAAGAAGAGATAGATAAGTTACGCTGGAATATAATAGGACTATCCGAGGTCTGAAGAGGTACACGGTAATCCTCGATTCCGGCAACTTATTCTATCACCGGGAGGGCGACCATCTGTCCCAAAGATGTGTCGGATTTATCGTCCACAAGTCTCGTTAACAAAGTTGTAAAGATCGAGTGTGTCGACGGGGTTGCGTGCCATCTCACTATGCGGTGTTATTGGACTGGCGCAGGCTAGGCACAAGAGGCGGGCGAAGTAGGGAGGTCGGAATGGGGCAGCAGGTGAGGGCCCAGCAGCTGGCCGACTTTATGGAGAAAGAGGGACTCTTTATGATGAACTCTTTCTTCCAAAAGCGGCCCCATAAGTGGACCTGGTCGAGCCCCGACGGTTCGACAAAAATGAGATTGACTTCATTATGACGACCAGGCGACAACTGTTCAGTGATGTCTCAGTGATCGTGAGGGTGAAAACCGGTAGCGATCACCAAATGGTGAGAGGCACACTAAAGCTAAACGTTAAGTTGGAAGGTCACGTCTAATGAAGTCAACGCCCGTCCCCTCGTGCTCTAATCCAAAGTCCCGAATAATTAATATTAATTTTCGCCAACAAACAATTTAAAAAAATTGTTTTTGATATTTTCAGTGACAAGCACACAGTCCAACTGATGGTAAGTGGATATTGTGGTCCATAGTCTCCACATCCACCCTCGATTAAAAATAAAAAAATAAGAACCAAGAACGCTGGCTGCGTTTTCTCGGCAAATGGCAATATATAATATATAGCCCTTGAGCGAGAAAAGCAACAGCCCTATTCTCACCAGCGGCGACGATAAGTCGTGGATACTGTTCCCATACATTGTTTTATACTAAAATTGAAACCACTATCGAAAAAAAATCTAATAATTTTATACAAAAAAAAAACATTTTTATTTGTATTTATTTCCCTTTTATTGAAATAAATAGATAAGATTTTTATCAAGAAAAGAGATGTACTTTAACCCCGTGCCTCAGAGAGGACGAAAAGCAGTTGGTCCTGCGCCTGATCACTTTACAGTCGTGTCGAATTGCCTTCCCATCGGAAAATGAGAATGAGGGGATTGAGTGTGCATCTGTGCCAGCGCACACACTCCTGCACTATAATCATGTTCTGCGGCCACAATTTGGTCTGGATGCCATTAGTATGTGGAAAGTTATTTAATTCTTTTTACTTCTTTGGATCCCGTGTAGCGGGTAAGAATACCCACTACCCCATATCTTCCCGTGGGTGTCGTAAGAGGCGACAAAGGAAACTAATACAGAAGATATGAAGATATTGGATAGGTGGCGACAAAAACCTATATTTGTTGTCGAGCATTTACCGAGCTGAAAAAAAATCCACCCTTGGCGACAAAGAAATTAAAATATAAATTTGTCTGGATTAAAAATGGTCGTGTCTTTTAGAAAACCGATAATTCTGAGCATATTGTCGTGCGTAACATCGAGCAGCTCGAAGATCTACAATAATAAAGTACTTATTTGTCTAGTCTCTTATCTAAAATCTGTTAGAATACGATACACTAAATATATATTACCAAAATGTAAGAGGATTCGTAGTAAGGCGCGTGATGTAAAACTAAACATACTATGTAATGATTTCGACATCTTAATTTTTACGAAACTTGGCTTAATGACGGCGTGTTCGATAGTGAGTTTATTGATGATCGCTATACGGTATACAGGAGAGACAGGGGAGCAATTAGACTCAAAAAGAATCAAAATGAAGTGTAATGATAGCCGTTAAAATACCTTAAATTCAATAATTTGTCTGCATTGGGAAGTAACAATTTGTGGATTACGGTTGATGTAATTGTAGATGGTAATAAGTAACGTTGCAATCTGTGTAGTATACTTTTACCTCCGATGAATAACGATATTGTAAGTGAATTCTTAGAAAATGCGTCCAAAGCTATTAATACAAATGAATACGTCATGCTTACGGGTGATTTTAATATTAGTAGTATTTCTTGGTCGAAAGTACCGGAATTAAATTGTCTACACCTTTAGTAGTTCTAACTTAGCGTCTAGTTTTGTTGATTTTATCGAGGAACACAATTTAAAACAATTCAATTCAATATTTAACGCAAATGGCAGGCTGCTTGATTTGGTTCTTTCAAATCATTCTCATGTGACAGTTAGTCAAAACTTCAATCAATTAGCATAATTGATAATCATCGTCCGTCACTTAACCTAAAGCTAGATTTCTTGAAGATTAATACGATCAATGCAATCAATAAGGTACAACTTCGACAGATTATGAGGCCATTAATAATGAATTAGATGGTACAAATTGGTCAGAACTTTTACTAAATTGTGATTCAGTTAACTCAATGCTTAATGAATTTTATCATAAATTAAAATCAATAATTGAAAAACATGCAGGAACTAAGCCTAAAAGTACAAAGTTTCCTTTATGGTATAGTAATAAATTAATTTATATGTTAAAAATTAAAAATAAATATCGATTAAAAAGTAAAATTTATAATAACCCTCTAGACATACTCAAATTTAAATCACTAAGGATTAGCTGTACTAAATTAATTAAAGCAAGTTATAATAATTATATCGAATGCGTGGAAAGTAACCTACAAAAAAATCCTAAATATTTTTGGACACACTTAAAAAACGTAAAAAAACCATCAAACACGTACCCAGCCAGAATGGTACTTAACAATAAAGTTGCTACTGATGGCCCATCAGTGTGCAATCTCTTTGCTGAATCATTTGCTTCCGTATACGAGAGGAGAGACCTATCCTGAGACATTCCCTACAAACATTTACCGTAAACAATCTCTGCTTAATAAACATCAATGTTAAGGAAGTAATAAAAAATAAAAGACTTGACGCAAATAAAGGTGCTGGACCCGACGATCTTCCTCCATTGTTTATTAGAGTGCCTTTCAAATCGTTGTCTCTGCCTATCTGTTATATCTTTAATAGATCCTCAGTACCAGGGTCTTCCCAGATATATGGAAAGTTGCAAGAATAGTGCCTGTGTACAAAAGGGAATCGAGATAATATTGCCAACTACAGACCCATATCAATATTATCAGTTATCTCTAAGATCTTTGAGTCCTTGCTTTCGCCTATATTGTCACGCCATGTACTTACATATCTCAGACTAACGGTTTATGACATCTCGATCTACTGTCACAAACCTTTCATGTTTTTGAATTTTATAACACCCTACGTCGACTCACGTCTTCAAGTAGATGCTATCTACACCGATTTCTCAAAGCCTTCGACAGGGTGAATCACCAGTTGTTAATAGCGAAACTATCATCTTTCGGAATTGGAGGCCATTACTTTCGTGGTTTGCTTCATATTTAAAAGACAGATCTTCATACGTAGTGATCAGAGGCTACTTTTCTCAGAAATATGGGTGCACCTCGAGTACCACAGGATCCGTGTTAGGGCCCATATTATTTAATATTTTCGTAAATGATGTAACTAATTGTGTACATAATTCAAAATGTTTCATCTTTGCCGACGATTTGAAACTCGCAAAGCAATTCTTAACGATCATGATGCACAATCTCTACAAGAAGATGTCGATAGAATTGCTCGTTGAGCGAGTTAAATGGCATGGATCTCAACGCTTCAAAATGTTCCTATATCAACTTTACGCGTAAGCATACTGCATTGGAAACACAATACACGTTGAACAATAATCCACTTCAGAAGCTTGAATTCATCCGAGACTTAGGAATTACAATTGATGCTAAATTAAGATTTAATATTCACATTGAAAATATTTGTAAATCAGCACGCAAAATGCTAGGTTTTTATACAGGAATTCAAAATGTTTTAAAACTTCAAAACAAAAAACTTCTTTACACTTCCTTAATTCGAAGTAAATTAGAGTACGGCACAATCATATGGAGCCCTAATTATCAAATACACAAAGATCGTGTAGAGAGCATTCAAAGACGATTCACCTAATATTGTTCTAGTGGTAATCATATGGATCTATTCCACTCGTCTCTTAAAACTAAAGTTAAACTCACTATCGGACAGACGTAAACTACATGATTTAGTTTTTTTGTACAAGCTTATAAATGGGTCTATAGATTCTGCAGAATTACTATCACAAATATTGCTCAAAGTTCCCTGCCGTATACCGCGTTTTTCGATTCCCTTACTCAAACACAAACTGTATAAAACTAATCTTGGTCATCACTCTCTTATACCGAGAATAAGCAGATTGTATAACGAATGTGTCCTTAAAGATAAGACTATTGACTTATTTAGCGATAGTATAAAATCTTTTAGAGCCAAAATTGTCAATCTATTTAATAAATCATAGTAAAATTATACCATAACTTTATATAAATTTGATATAATGTTGTTATTTTCATATATTTTTAATCATCATATATTTCGTATTGTTTTATTGTTTTTGTTTGTTTTATATTAGTATTTTACTCGTACTTTGTAACAATTATTAAGTTATCGTACAGTTATCGTCTTTTTTAAACATGCTGTAACTACCTTTAAATGGAAACATGTAAATCTTAGTTCCTAAGCCCATTGTCACATTTTTTTTAAAACAACATGTTATTCCGTTGGTGGTTCTATCAATAAAAAAAAAAAAAAAAAAAAAAGATGGGCAGCAGCATCTTTCTGATAAAAGCCAAAATCAATACAAAACTGCGGTTGACAACCCGCTCGCCAAGCGTGGCAACTATGGCAATATACCCCCATGAGCGACGACACAAATAAACGGCCAACAGTCCCCGGCGGCCCTGCTATTCCTGGCTACGGGGCGACCATGGTAACGGCGGGGCAGGGGTGCTAAGAATCTCCGGTGGAGGTTCGGTTGCCACCTACGACTCGACCTGGCAACATATAACGCACGCACCCTGAGGACTGACGAGAAGATCCTGGAGCTGAAAGTAGGAAATTCGGAATAGGGCAACGAAACCTGTAGCAGCAGCTGGCCGACTTTATGGAGAAAGAGGACTCTTTATGATGAACTCTTTCTTCCAAAAGCGGCCCCATAGAAGTGGACCTGGTCGAGCCCCGACGGTTCGACAAAAATGAGATTGACTTCATTATGACGACCAGGCGACAACTGTTCAGTGATGTCTCAGTGATCGTGAGGGTGAAAACCGGTAGCGATCACCAAATGGTGAGAGGCACACTAAAGCTAAACGTTAAGTTGGAGGTCACGTCTAATGAAGTCAACGCTCCGTCCCCTCGTGCTCTAATCCAAAGTCCCGAAAACTTTCAGCTCGAGTTACAAAATCGTTTTCAGTGCCAAGAAGTTTGCAATGCAGTGGACGATATGAATGACAAGCTTGTGGAAACTGTCCATGCGGTCGGAGCTAAGTTCTGTAATACCCGTCGCAGAAGAACACAAAACTCTCCGATCACTCACCCGATCTCATGGTTGTTAGACGGGAGATGAAGCTGCAGTCTTCAGCAGATTTGACAGCATACAGGCAACTGAACAGACAGATCTCCAAATGCATGCGGCGGGACTTGCACAACTTCAATACAGCTCGTATTGAAGAAGCAATCGAGCGGAACTAGGGCTCCAAAGTCTTTGCCAGAGATCTGTCTGCCAGAAAGAGCCAACTGTCAAAGCTGAAGATCGATTGTGGCAGCATCGTTTCCGGGACACCTGAGATTTTGAGTAAGATTGAGAGGTTCTATGGGCAGCTATATACGCCATCGTTGGAGCCACACGCAAGTGTGAGTAACGATCCAAGAGCAAGTCTTATCCGACACTATTCCGATGATATCCCGGACGTCAGTCTGAGTGAGATTAGAATGGCTCTACAGCACCTTAAAACGGAAAGGCCCCAGGCGAGGATGGAATTACAGCGGAGCTTCTGAAAGCGGGTGGAAAACCGGTACTTGAAGTCCTTCAGAAGCTTTTTAATTCCGTCCTCCATGGTGGCATTACACGGAGGCATGGAGCAGAAGTGCGGTGGTCTTGTTCTTCAAGAAAGGCGACAACGCTCTCTTGAAGAACTACAGACCGATTTCCTTCTGAGCCGCGTCTACGTGCTGTTTTCGAGAGTCATTACGAATCGTCTCGCATGCAGACTCGACGACTTCCAGCCTCCCGAACAAGCCGGTTTCCGAAAAGGCTTTAGCACCATAGAACACATACATACCCTTCGGCAAATTATACAGAAGACCGACGAGTACAATCTGCCATTTTGCCTTGCGTATGTGGACTATGAGAAAGCCTTTGATTCCGTCGAAATCTGGGCGGTGCTGCAGTCCCTTCAGAGGTGCCAAGTGGACTGTCGGTATATCGAGGTGCTGAAGTGTTTGTACAGTAGGGCTACGATGGCATCCGAGTACAGAACCAGAGTACGAAACCTATCCAACTGCAGAGAGGTGTAAGACAGGGTGACGTAATATCCCCGAAACTCTTCACCGCTGCATCGGAAGTCGTTTTCAAGCTACTGGACTGGAAAGGATACGGTATTAACATCACTCAGTTTTTACGTGGTAGAGCCATGCTGCAGCTATATTAGTAGTATAGTTGTAGTACGAATGGTCGGCTCGACCGGGGAAGGACCACGCTCACAGAATACCAGCGTAAAATAGCAGCTTAACACTGCTGTGTTTCGTATGGTGAGTGTAGAGAACCGGAGACCCTTTACTGGAAAAGAGGCATTCCATCTTAGTCCTCACGGGTGACAACGCATCTGCATTTTGATTCTTTATTGAAGATAGATGTAGATGTCTATGGGTCACAGCAACCACTTACCATCAGGTGGACTGTGTGCTCGTTTGTCACCCTATCCTATAAAAAAATCAATGGCGAGTACATCACCACCTTCGATTTGCCGACGATATAGTCCTTATGACAGAATCGCTGGAGGACCTAAGCACTATGTCCATGACCTCAATAGTGTCTCCCAACGGATAGGTCTCAAGATGAACATGGACAAAACAAAAATCATGTTTAATGTCCATGTCACACCTATGCCGGTAGTTGTTGGGAGCACTAAGCTCGAAGTTGTTGACGAATATTCCAGTTTACCTGGGACAAATAGTCCGACTAGGTAAGTCCAACTTCGACCGAGGGTCAATCGACGGATTCAACTCGGCTGGGCAGCGTTCGGGAGATTACGACCCATCTTCTCGTCAGGCATACCTCAAAACCTCAAAACTAAGTTGTACAACCAGTGCGTGTTGCCAGTGATGACCTACGGAACTGAGAGGTGGTCCTTCACTGCTGGCCGGATGAGGAAGCTCAAGGTCGCTCAGCGAGCTATGGAGAGGGCTATGCTCGGGGTCTCACTGCGTGATAAACTTAGAAATGAGGATATCCGCAGTAGAACCAGAGTAACCGACATAGCCTAAAAGATTAGTAATCTAAAGTGGCAATGGGCTGGCCATATAGCTCGAAGAACCGACAACCGATGGGGAAGAAAGGTTCTCGAGTG
>JAGSMP010003278.1:0-11991 GCA_029286625.1 Parnassius orleans | reverse complement strand
TTGACGAATATTCCAGTTTACCTGGGACAAATAGTCCGACTAGGTAAGTCCAACTTCGACCGAGAGGTCAATCGACGGATTCAACTCGGCTGGGCAGCGTTCGGGAGATTACGACCCATCTTCTCGTCAGGCATACCTCAAAACCTCAAAACTAAGTTGTACAACCAGTGCGTGTTGCCAGTGATGACCTACGGAACTGAGATGTGGTCCTTCACTGCTGGCTGGATGAGGAAGCTCAAGGTCGCTCAGCGAGCTATGGAGAGGGCTATGCTCGGAGTCTCACTGCGTGATAAACTTAGAAATGAGGATATACGCAGTAGAACCAGAGTAACCGACATAGCCTAAAAGATTAGTAATCTAAAGTGGCAATGGGCTGGCCATATAGCTCGAAGAACCGACAACCGATGGGGAAGAAAGGTTCTCGAGTGGCAGCCTGTACCAGAAGAGATGCAACAACTCTACGCAGTGCCAGTGAGTCAAGCCTATCGGAAAGAACTCGGTCGTCGACGATTCGAACCGCTCTGCGCTGGATGCGGTCCAGTGGAAGGAGCTGGCACTGGGGAGCCCCGGCCCAGAGATGGGAACAGTATTCCATGTGGGGCCGAACCTGCGCCTTGTAAAATTGCAAGCGGTGTGCCGGCATGAAATACTGTCCCGCTCTGCTGAGCACGCCAAGCTTTTTGAGGCCAATTTGGCCTTCTCTTCCAAGTTACCACGAAATTGCATATCACTTGACACCGAAGATTCCAATACTGGCTGAGGCAACAAGGGGAGTGCCTTGAAACTGAGGAGATACGACAAATGGGTTCTTTTTAGCGGTAAACGCGCAAACTTGTGTCTTTTGGGGATTGAACTGAACTAGATTTAGTCGCCCCCAGTCCAAGACTTTGTTCAACAAAGTCTCGACTTCAGACACAAGTTTGTTCCGGTACTCGGCGACGTTTTCCCGAGAAATATTGGCACGGCCAGTGTATAAAGCATCACCAGTGCTGTCGTCTGCATAGCAATGATTGTTACCAGTTTGCAACATATCATTGATATGCAGAAGAAACAGCGTTGGTGATAGCACGCAGCCTTGTGGAACACTAGCGTTAATGGGCTTGATGATAAGATGAAATGCCTTGTATCCAATAAAAAGCGTCTCCGGTTCTCTACACTCACCATACGAAACACAGAATCATTAAGCCGCTATTTTACGTTGATATTCTGTGACAGCGTGGTCCTACCCCGTTCGAGCCGACCCATTCATGCTACAACCATAATATAGCTGCAGCTTGGCTCTAACACGTAAAAAATTCTATACATAAATAAATAAAATTTTAGTGTCTGTCTTTGACATTTTTTAAATATGTATGTCTCTTAATATGTACAATATTGAAAGACTAATAACTTAATTATCATTTAATATGGAAATAACTGCATTAATGAGCAGATTTTGCATGCTATTTAGTCATAAATAACCAATTTAAAAAATCTCTAGCTGACCGGATTAATTATTGAAATTGCCAAACCGATTGCGATAAAACTTCACGAACAGAAAGAGGAGTGATCTAATGTATATTTAAACTGGAATCTTTAAAGAGATTTAAAACCGTTACCGTTACATTTACAGCCTATCAAAGTCCATAGCTAAACGTAGGCCTCCCCCTTAGATTGCCTCACGGGGGATATTTGCCATAGTTGCCACTTGGCAAGCGGGTTGACAACCAACGATGGAAAGCTTCACAGCCTGAAATTTTACTGGATCTCTATACCCTTTAGATCAGAACACAGCTGTAGCAGCAGAAATAGGTAAGAGGGTGGTTCCTATCCAGACGGACTTCCTGATGATCAGGTTCTATTATATCTATAAATCGACTCACAAAACTTATAAATGTGAACGCTATAGATGTTTTAACGTTACGGCTAGACTGTATTAGAAAATTAATAATCCTTAAAAGTAAATTAAGTACGACAGACGAATGTTTCACACTTTCACAGAATACCATCATAAAATAGCAGCTCAATGCTGCTGTGTTTCTTATGGTGAGTGTAGAGAATCGGAGACCCTTTTTACTGGAAACGAGGCATTATATCTTAGTCCTCAGGGATGACAACGCATCTGCATTTTGATAATTATGGATATATGTAGATATTTATGGGCCACAGCACCCACTTACCATCAGGTAGACTGTGTGCTCGTTTTCCCACCCTTATTCTATAAAACAAGTAGTGAATTTACTGTTATAATATTATTTCGGGACAATAATAAGGTGAATCTAGTTTCTATTTCGCTCTATTCGCCTTTTTTGATTCTCGAACATGTTTCGTCTGTGTCGTTTACCTTTTCAAAGCTATCTGCTCCGGTCCTTGCACTAACGATTTTAATCATTATGTTTTAAGGGCAGTCTAGCTAGCTAGTACACCGAAGTGCTGTAGTCTGTAATAATTTTTGGAGTGGGATTTTTTTTGAAACATACAGTGATAAGAAGTAGAAAGAATAATTAAAATTGAAACAAAATAAATTTATTTTAAATGACCGCAGACATTGATTTTATAAACAAGCTAATGTAAAATAAGACTTTTAATTTAATGTTAAAACCGACTTCAAATAATTAAAAAGAACAAAATATTTTTCATTTTTTCGACATCGGTACTAAGACACAATGAAAGAAATTATTTAGTTACTTTTAGTTCTTTGAAGTTGACTTTTACTTCTTATTAAATGTCTATTTGTTAAGGAAAATCACAAGCTCAAATGTCGTCTAAATAGTTACATTAAAAAAACATCCCCTATTTTTCCACCCTTAAACGAGGAATTTCGTTCTTCATACTTGTAAGGGACCACACTGAAGTATAATCTACTATATAAAATCAATCATTAAAATGAATGACGAATACACGTAACATAAATGTAGAAAAGAACACAGTCGAGTAAGAATTTCCTCAATTTTTGAAGTCGGCTAAAAAAGCAAAAATTTTAATTCAGATTACAAATAAACAGCCTCGTTCACAGATGGACATGGGTCATTTAAAGAAAGCCCCAGTTGGAATGTTTTACTTGGCAGATCCTCTTCATTAATGTAGGCCGATACGCTAGCGCTATTGATGCTGCTCACATAGTCTTGGTGATAATCAGAATAACTTCTGCGCGCGATTTTTGCTTTAGACGGCTACCAGAGCTAATCAGCAGGGTGTATCACATGCAAGAGAATTTGGCATTTAAAGAAAAACTTGACTTTAACTCTCTCACATACATGAACAAACCGTATAAATAAACTATTAAAAATGCTTGCCGATGAAATGTCGATGTAATGTTATATCCGTCCATCCATTTATTACAGTCTTCGTAAGTTCACAGGTGAACATAAATAGGTCTTCACCAAAGTATGTTGTCATAAAACACGGTACTGAGCCACCTCCATCAAGTGTCTCCCTTATACTTTTTATGATTTATTTTAACTATCCAGACGATTAATAAAAATGGATTATGAAGAAAAATGTAATTTGGAAAACTTTTGCGCTTAAATTAGATTTTTATTAAAATTAATTATAAATCTAAGTTCTTGTACCTAGTATTAATTAAACCGAAAAAGGAAATATTATAACTATTTACCCGCCTTAATTGAGTTCATCGCTAGTGCACGAGCAGTGCTAAAAACAATTAATAGATGAATTTTATTTGGTAACAGTGTAAGCACCAATTACAGATTATGAGATTATTACGGTTTTATAAAAAATGGTTTTAAATTAAATTTAACAATTCAATGTCAAAAGCAGTGTTTTGAGTTCTTTTGAATGTCAAAATCTTCAACGGTTCGCTAAAACAAGAACTCCTCTGTGAATAACCGGCAAGAAAAATGTTATAATGATATTAGGTGAGTAATAAGCCTCTTACCATGTCTTTTCATTAAGTCAAAAGCCTTTAGGTGGCATTTTACAGCATCAGCCGCATTTGCAGCAATACTCCATGCACGACGCATTTATTTCTTAGTACCACTGGAGTAAATAGAAGTGAATGTAGGATATAAAAAGGGTTTTAGTCCTTATAGTACTAATTAGCTTATGCAGCATCAGACTTAAGAGGCGTATAAAACTGTTAACCTACTCGTCTTAATTAATTAATTAGGTGCAGTTCTACATAATAGCACTTAGAACGCCTATGAATAGGTAGTATTCGCCCGCTGTATATATCAACTACAGATTATTTCAAATCAATAAAAAAGTAACTATTTATATATTAAACTATTATAAGACTACTATTCCACCTAGTCAAGAAATGGATTAAAATAGTAAGCGGTGATGCAGCCGAAGATATTAAAGCACACTAACTTAACAAAAGCCTATTCACTCTTGCCTTGAAGACATCCACATTGTAATAGGATGGAAAGACAAATGATTGTTCCACTCCCTTGTGAAAACATTACCTTAAAAACATACAATCGAATTCAGAACTTCCTCTCTTTTGAGGGCACAGACCTCTTCTCATTCTAGAAATAATGTTATTATTTATGATCAGAGATTAATCCGTTTAGCTAACTCTATTGAGACTTCAGAAGTCTTCGAAATATTTTTTCTCATATCTTACGAATCAAAAGTAAATGCCAGGCAGGGATCGAATCCGAGTTTCACGCGTAGTTAGAAAGTAACGGCGAGCATTTATTTAGACCATGCTGGCCTCTTGTAATGTTTTAATAACGTATTGTAGGGAATGAGGGTAAAAAAAATAAAAGGAAATACGAACAAATGAAGGTAGAACTAGTAATCTCCCACCCGTTCTAGCAGTATAAAGTATCGCGCAAGCGACTTGGAGGCATCAGTCAGTACCTCACGAGTCTTGCTGTCGTTACTAAGCCCGTTGGGGTATTCTACTAGTGTAGGCAAGGAATATCGTGTTGCTGAGAGGCTGTCCTGTGTTACATTGAGATGGGTAGTGATGCTGTTGGTTTACATACTTTGATGTTATCATGTAATTGGGTCCTAATAGTAAGCAGGGTTTGTTACCGAGTAGTGTTCTTTTATTTAAATAATTTTGAGAATATTTTTAACATCGGAAGTGGAATAGTTTCTTACAGTATAAAGTTGATATTTCTATTAACTTAAGTGTTTAAAATTAATTACTTAATGATGGTGTAAGACCTTTTAACAAAAGGAATTTTTATAAGTAACTGAGAACAAAGGAAAACTGAAATTTCTATTTCAGTTTTCATTTCAACATCAAAATCCTCGATCTTCAATCTTTTATGTCACACGTCAGAGTTTCCCAATCCGATTTAAAGACTTATTACTTTGAAACACAATTTGAACAGTGAAATAGATTTTGCCGTGTCTGCTGTAATAATTCTCCAAAATATAAAATGTAATCTTAATAGTAACCTAATGGCTAAGGGTATAATGCAAACTTGAGAAGTGCGCGAGTAAGAGGAATGGCCTATTCATTACAGCCCTTCACAAGTCCACCGCTGAACATAGGCCTCCCCACGGAACGCCACAAAGCACGGTCCCGAGCCGCCTGCATCCATTGACTTCCGCATGTCTTACCAGGTCGTCACTGCATCTAGTGGGGGACGCCTACACTTCGCCTGCCGGTACGAGGCTGCCACTCGAACCTTTCTTCCCCAACGGTTGTCGGTTCTTCGAGCTATGGCCGGCCCATTGCCACTTCAGCTTACTAATCCTTTGGGCTATGTCGGTTACTCTGGTTCTACTGCGGATATCCTCATTTCTAAGTTTATCACGCAGAAACCCCGAGCATAGCCCTCTCCATAGCTCGCTGAGCAACCTTGAGCTTCCTCATACGGCCAGTAGTGAAGGACCACGTCTCAGTTCCATATGTCATCACTGGCAACACGCACGGTGTAGTGCTACCATGGAGGACGGAATTAAACAGCTTCTGAAGGACTATAAGTACCGGTTTTCCACCCGCTTTCAGAAGCTCCGCTGTAATTCCATCCTCGCCTGGGGCCTGCCGTTTTAAGGTGCTGGAGACCATTCTAATCTCGCTCAGACTTACGTCCGGAATATCATCGGAATAGTGTTGGATAAGACTTGCTCTTGGGTCGTTACTCACACTTGCGTGTGGCTCCAACGATGATGTGTACAGCTGCCCATAGAACCTCTCAATCTCACTCAAAATCTCAGGTGTCCTGGAAACGACGCTCCCACACTCGGTCTTCAGCTTCGACAGTTGGCTCTTTCTGGCAGACAGATCTCTAGCAAAGACTTTTGAGCCCTGGTTCCGCTCGATCGCTTCTTCAATACGAGCAGTATTAAAGTTACGTAAGTCCCGCCGTATGCATTTGGAGATCTGTCTGTTCAGTTGCCTGTATGCTATCAAATCCACTGAAGATTGCAGCTTCATTGCCCGTCTAACAGCCATGAGATTAAGAGTGATCGGAGAGTTTTGTGATCTTCAGCGGCGGGTCTTACAAAACTTAGCTCCGACCGCATGGACAGTTTCCACGAGCTTGTCATTCACATCGTCCACTGCATTGCAATCTTCTAGGCACTGAAAACGGTTTTGTAACTTGAGCTGAAAGGTTTCGGGACCATGGATTAGAGCACGAGGGGACGGAGCGTTGACTTCATTAGACGACACCTCCAACTTAATGTTTAGGTTCAGTGTGCCTCTAACCATTCGGTGATCGCTACCAGTTTTCACCCTCGCGATCACTGAGACATCACTGAACAGTTGGCGTTTAGTCGTCATAATGAAGTCAATCTCATTTTTGTCGAACCGTCGGGGTTCGACTAGGTCCGCTTCCTGTGGGACCGCTTCTGGAAGAAAGGGTTCATCATAAAGAGTCCTCTTTCTCCATGAAGTCGGCCAGCTGCTGGCCTTGGGTTTCGTTGCCCTAATCCGAATTTCCTACTTTCAGCTCACCGTTCTCTCTTGTGCCTAGCTTTGCGTTGAAGTCTCCATTAACACCGTATAGTGGGTTTTGGAGGAATGCATGGCTCTTGAAATATCCTCATACATTTCCTCCACCTCCTCATTGAGGTGTGCCGAGGTTGGTGCGTAAACCTGTATGACCTTCAGCGAATACCGTTTGGTGATTCTGAGTATAAGGCACGCAACCCTCGTCGACACACTCCCAATCTTTACAACGTTGTTATTGAGAGACTTGTAGATGATAAATACGACACCTCCTTGGGACAGATGGTCGCCCTCCGGTGATAGAACAAGTTGCCGGAATCGAGGATTACCGTGTCCTCCCTCTCTCTTCGGACCTCGGATAATCCTATAATATTCCAGCTCAACTTGTCTATCTCTTCTTCCAGCTCCAGGATCTTCTCGTCAGTCCTCAGAGTGCGCGCGTTATAAGTTGCCAGGTCGAGTCGTCGTAGGTGGCAACCGAACCTCCACCGGAGATTTTAGCACCCCTGCCCCGCCGTTACCATGGTCGATGGCCCAATGAAGAAAGTTATGGCCTATTAAGGGACAATAATTATTTAATTTTGATGTAATGGAATTTGAAAAGAAATGTTCTCCGTACATCGGTCTACATCACGGTGATGCTCTAACTGCTAGTACCTATAATGTTTTGGTGGTTGAGTTTACGAGTATCAAAATATGTGATATAAATGGCCATATAATTTGATTGTGTTGATTTAGAAAACTCCAAGAGAATGTAGAACTTATAATATTGTAATTTAGTAAACAACATGCATTCCTGTAAAAAGGGTCT
The DNA here is from genome assembly GCA_029286625.1 of Parnassius orleans. Classification (NCBI taxonomy): domain Eukaryota; kingdom Metazoa; phylum Arthropoda; class Insecta; order Lepidoptera; family Papilionidae; genus Parnassius; species Parnassius orleans. The sequence continues at coordinate 4,324 of JAGSMP010003278.1, read as the reverse complement.
TGATATACGGACAAATGGGCAAACGAACGACCGGACGGATGGACGGACAAAACAATGATCCTATAAGGGTTCCGTTTTTTCTTTTGTAATATGGAACCCTAATGAGGTTTCCCAAAATATTCTCTTTATTCCTCTCCAAAGTAAATTTTAGAATTGAATAACTAAAAAAAATATATTATTCTATAAAGGTTTTTAAATTAGGTATTGAAATTAAACATTTTAGCTAAATATGGAAGTGAATATTCTATCATAATATTAATCATGTTAAGAGATATATATTATGGTGGCATGATATTAGATTTTGTTCATATAGTTTCTGCGAAAACAATATATCCCACTCATATGACGCAATATGAAAAGGAAATGGAAGTCTTGTTTTTCCGTACGTCCCAATTTATATTAGAAATATCCTACTCTATTGGATCATTACCATGACGCATACAAAAAAAATGTTTTATATTTCTTAAACGTAATTTTTACAATTTATCAATTAAGTCCGAAACACGTAAAATTCACTTGAAACACCTACGGGTTGCATATGGGAGATATTCTTCTTCTTTAAAAAAACGTAACATCAAGCAGGATTTTCTCCTGTATCGAGGAGGCAGTTAATATATACAATTTTCTCAAGGACACACATTCAGATCAATTATTTGTTTTGTACATGCACTGCTGTCATGCACTGCTATCAAACTCAGCTGTGGTCAACACTGCTGTTGGGTAGCAAAAAGAGGGAGGTACCTATCCAGACGGACTCTTAGTAAGAAAGTGAGTATCTTTTAAAGGATTAAAATTTGAATATAGAGATAAAAATTACGTTTTTTGTAGGAAGCGACTGCCTAAAATTACCAAACTGACTCACCGCGCGCAATGGCGGTAATTTATATTGGTGTTTGAGGTGTGAGGACCCAGAAGAAGTTCTAAGCAGAAAAGGAGTACTACCAAATACTTTATAGAGTTATTGCCGAAAATGTTTTATTGATGTCGTAATGAAATTATGGACATTATTTTATCTGACGATTGAGACAGAACCTAATATCAACATTTATTTACTTAATGCTGTACCTTTCCTTTTTAAATTTTTTTTAGCGATTTAACAATTTTCGTACGTGCAAGGTCTTTGACATACAAAACATAAATGTAATAACTTGTTTCTTATCTCTTATCTTTTTATTTAATAAGGAATTATAGCTAGATTGATAAGATGCGACTGTGCTTTGTGGCATTTCTTGTCTATTTTCAGCAGTGGACGTGTAAATGGCTGTGATGATGATAATGATTATATTACAACATTTTTACTTTGACTTTTTGACTTTGTAATAATAATAATTTGATATATTTTTATCAAACATTAACTCTGAAATGATTTCAACATAAAAACCATTCAATTTTAAAAATAAATTCTATCAACTATTTATGTACGTGTCATTTACGTAATATGGTTTGGAGGCATTTAGTTATTTAGGGAACGATACACAGATTCTAAACACTTTTTAAGGATTCACACAATGTTACGATGGAAAACAATTATGTATGTAATACTTAAAAATGTGTACAGAAAAGTATAGGAATAATTTGTTTGCATCTTTCTCTCCATCAGACTACAATGTGGGTGTCTTCAAGGCAAGAGTGAATAGGCTATTTTTGTTGAGTTAATTCCCTTTGGCAAGCATGACAGTAGAGTTGGCCAGACGAGTTATAAGTATATGCGTTAGGGCTTAGGTCTCTTTTTGCGCGCTTGGTGTTTTAAGTAAGTTTTGAAGCGGCTTTCCTCAAACTATTTATTTATCTTAAGGATGGTAGATCGGCGAGATGACCTTTTTGCAGCAAGCTCCCCCCAATACTCAAGTTTTATACCGCAAGCTTTCGGGTATCTTTTGAAAACGTCCTTATAGCGCAAATGCTGACCACCGTGCTTTCGCTTACCTTCTGCCATCTCCGAGTAAAATACAGCTTTAGGCGAACATCAGTCTTCCATGCAAAGGATGTACCCGCACCACCTGAATTAACTTAACATTAAGAGAGCTTTCATGCCGTATATTGCAGAAAGACGCAGAACCTTAGAATTAGGGACACGATCCTGCTAATTGATCTTTAGGATAGATCTTGGACATCTTAGGTGATAAGAGTCAAGTTTTTTAATGTAAAAGGACTATGTCTCTGAGCCATATAAAAGGACAGGAATAATTAGTTCTCTAGCTTGAGATCATGGAACTTCCATACACGATCAGTGAGTCGCCCGAAATTGGCAGCGGCGTTAGCAATGCGCGATGGTATCTCCGAAGCCAAGATATTCTCACGCCGGATACTCTTTCCAAGATATTTGAAGTGTAAGACCTCTTCTAGTGGTTTCCCGTCTAGATTCAGCGCAGCTGGATCAGCTTTACTTCCTCTTGGTGGTTGGTTGAGGATGTGAGTCTTGGAAGCGCTTATGAGCAGGGCAAATTGTTGACAAGAACGATGAAATGCGTCAACATAGCTTTGAAGATGCGACATGCTATCTGCCATGTACACCTGTAACCAACTTCAAGCAAGGAAGCCCAAGGAAGGCGGAATTATTTAAGAGCATGGTACCTACCCAGACGGAGCCCTAGGCAGAAAAGTAGTCCCACCAACTAGTAAACACCGAGTAGGTGCAGAAAAAAGAAATTGTCCCAGTGGCAAATCTGAGTCATGGTAGATTAGAGTATCACGTAAGTAAACAGAGATCCACAAACAGATTGAACATCGCGAGAGAACCCGCACGTTGGAGAAATTAGCGAAATCTTTCAAATAGGTGTAAACTCCGCCACCTTGGGGCAGCGGGTGGATTGTGCTTTGCCTAAAGCCACTCCTTAAATCAAAGCAGGTCTTCGCCTAGTGACAAGTTTAGTTGCATACTAGGAGTTTTCTTACCGCACGACGTCTTTGTGTAATTGTTGACTTAGGGACCTTCAAGAAACGACTTTTGAAACGCCGGCAACGCACTTGTAATACTCCTGGTGTTGCAGTTGCTTATGGGCGGCGGTTCATTTGCCTCCTCTTCTATAAAAAAATCTGTGATAAATTACGGAAGTAACAAAATTAATTTCATGCGGAGGCGTCTATTATTACAGTTTATGTGTTAGCATTAAATTACGTAGGGCCCTTAAAACTTTACATCTAATGGATTACGTGTTAACGTTGGTTTTGTTTAATGCTGAGAATAAGTCACCGGAAGGAAGTTAGCGCAGAATTTTTTTAATCAAACTGTATGCCAATTAATTGCTTCTTAAATGCTCTCATAGAATCCGTAATTTCTCCACGTCTCTTACTATTAGTTAATTTATAATTAATTTAAAAATTCAATTTTCGAAAATTTTATTTTGCTACGAAACATAACATGAATTATAACAATTAATATAAAAACTGTTTGCATGCTAATTGTTGAACTATGACGTCATCGGTGGTCGTTGAATCCACTAAAAGCTATTCCTCATTACGACAATTTCATGTTCGCCTTAATGTTTATACTTTAATTTTAAGGTTTTATAGCCGTATTATTATGATACTATAAAATAATACTATTTATTAATTGCATTACTCCTGCTTAAAAATGAAAAATCATCGGTATCATTATTTAAATTATTTTTATTAATACTATTGTTAGCAATCTACTGCAGGTAGTGATATATTTCTTTATATAATAATGACATATGACAGTACTAAGTTGATAATCCATTAAATATTACAGGTATGTTATATTTAAGTTGGGTGTTAATGATTATTGTAATACTTATTTTATTATAATTTTGCTTTATTTATATTAGATATTTGATGTTTTATAGCAAAATAAAATTTTCGAAAATTGATTTTTTTAAATTAATTATAAATTAACTAATAGTAATATACGTGGAGCAATTATGGATTCTATGAGAGCATCCGTAATTTCTCCACGTTGTTGGCATGCAGTTTAATTTAAAAAATATACTGCGCTAACTTCCTTCCGTTATATTTGTTTTGTGTTTATATAGTAAGTTTACTTATCGGTTTGAGGGCCAAAAGATATTTTAAATATTTTTTGCTAGTGTTTTCTACTATCTCACCTGATGATAAGGGTGCTGCAACCAAGGATGGTAAAGCGTACTGATTTAGCTTAACAAAAGCCTATTCACCTTGCCTTGAAGACACCCACGTTGTAATATGGTGGAAAGACAGATGCTGGCAAATTATTCCAATCCTTTGCTGTACGCATTATGAACGATGTCGCAAGCCATATGATTTCAATGCGCGGTACTTTGACAAGAAAGGGTGGAGACCAGCCGAGCCTATATTTATCCGCAGGTGGGAGGCAGAGGGCAATTCC
>JAGSMP010003277.1:0-12246 GCA_029286625.1 Parnassius orleans | reverse complement strand
GAGAAATTACGGATTCTATGAGAGCATCCGTAATTTCTCCACGTTGTTGGCATGCAGTTTAATTTAAAAAATATACTGCGCTAACTTCCTTCCGTTATATTTGTTTTGTGTTTATATAGTAAGTTTACTTATCGGTTTGAGGGCCAAAAGATATTTTAAATATTTTTTGCTAGTGTTTTCTACTATCTCACCTGATGATAAGGGTGCTGCAACCAAGGATGGTAAAGCGTACTGATTTAGCTTAACAAAAGCCTATTCACCTTGCCTTGAAGACACCCACGTTGTAATATGGTGGAAAGACAGATGCTGGCAAATTATTCCAATCCTTTGCTGTACGCATTATGAACGATGTCGCAAGCCATATGATTTCAATGCGCGGTACTTTGACAAGAAAGGGTGGAGACCAGCCGAGCCTATATTTATCCGCAGGTGGGAGGCAGAGGGCAATTCCTGCGCACACTTTACTTATTGAAAGTAATAAGAAACTGCCAAGCCAGAAATAATTTTATATTATAATAAAACTAAAAGTGGAGTGGACAACATGGATAAGCTGTTAGCAGAATATACCGTAAAACGCAAAACAAATCGGTGGCCTTTACCACTTTTTTACAATATCATTGACATTGCAGCTTTGGCAGCATATATTATTTACATGGAACATAACCCACAATGGTCTCGGTGACAGACGTAAAGTTTTGAAATCATTGAGTCTACAACTGTGTGGTAAAAATATAGAAGAGAGATCAAAAAATTGCATTGTGACATCAAAATTACATGTGAGATCTGCAATGCAGGACGTGCTTGGCCGAGAACTTAGGCCGTCAATTTCTTTTGGCTCTGCAACTTCTATAAGTCAAACTAGACGAGATTCTACAGGGCGTGTTGCAGTCGTCGGAAGTTGTTACCTATGCAGAGAACTCAAACGCAAGCAAAGAAAAACTCGAAAAGCTTGCACTAACTGCAGAAAACCAGTTTGTGATGAACATGCAGTAACTCGTCCAACATGTAACATCTGCTTCGAGAGCTGTAATTAATACTGTATGAACAAAGAATTTGTAATTTTTATAGAAATAAAATACTTCGACAAATGTTTATTATTTAATTTTTGTACGAAATTAAAAATACTTTCCTCATAGTCACACAAAACACAAAGAGGTACCCGGGTACCTCGTTACTCGATTGTGAGTTCAAAATATGTTTTGGTTTCCACAAAACATTGTAAATAGTAGACTTGGTCTAAACATTAAAAAATATGTAATTTATAAATAGTTAAGAGCTCTCAAAGTCACAGCTACATATAGGGCGTAAAACATACTTTTTAGAATTTGAAAATGCCAAAACCCGGGTACCTCGTCACTTACATAAGGGTTAAGGAACTCTTTAACCTTATCCATAAGATTAAAATGAAAGTAACCATAGTTAACATTTACGATTTTTCTTTAGAAACTGCATAAAGTACGTACGTTAAAGTAAAAACATTACTGTTAGTCTTACCCAAGGTGGCGGAGGAAGACTATCAGTTTTACCTGTTTTACATTTTCGTCAGTATTACCGTTTCGAAAACACTTACGCAAAAATCTTTTGAATCATATTAAAGTTTATTTTATCATCATGTCAGTATAATTTATACCTCAAAAGTAGGGCAAATAACTTCTTCATAAAAATCGTTTTTTTCTGTCTGGTAGGAAACTATGTTAGTCTTACCCCACCTCACTATATATGTATTGTATTATGGGAAACGGCTCTTACGATATAGATTATCTTTTTTACTCGTATTAAGATACTATTTTACTTTTCAAATTTGTCTAGATAACTGTCATTGCTGAGATAAATATATTTTTCTTCTAATGCCGAATTTAGCTCGATCGCCCATATATTCGATTATTATAAAATGCAGAAAAATGTATTTAATAAAGACATAATGTGTAAGTTGTTTTGTTTATGCTTGTGTGTGTGTGTGTGTGTGTTTGTGAGTGATCAATAAATAAAAAAAATCAGTTTACAACAATACCTAAACAACTATTTATTATGAAATTATTGTGCGTGGGAGGGAACGCTCCAGCAACTGTACGTTAATAGATTGATTCAACATTTTACATGGAAATATCCTTCTTTCTGACTGATAATAACTAACTGATAGTAACTCTACAGCTAATGTACGTTAATAGATTGATTCAATATTTTACATAGAAATATCCTTCGTTTCCTACTGATAATAACTTACTGATAGTAACTCTACAGCTAATGTACGTTAATAGATTGATTCAACATTTTAAATAGAAATATTTCTTACTGATAACTTACTGATAGTAACTCTACAGCTAATGTACGTTAATAGATTGATTCAACATTTTAAATATAAATATCCTTCGTTTATTACTGATAATAACTTACTGATAGTAACTCTACAGCTAATGTACATGAATAGATTGATTCAACATTTTACATAGAAATATCCTTCGTTTCTGACTGATAATAACTAACTGATAGTAACTCTACAGCTAATGTACGTTAATAGATTGATTCAATATTTTACATAGAAATATCCTTCCTTTCTTACTGATAGTAACTCTACAGCTAATGTACGTTAATAGATTGATTCAACATTTTACATAGAAATATCCTTCGTTTCTGACTGATAATAACTTACTGATAGTAACTCTACAGCTAATGTACGTTAATAGATTGATTCAAAATTTTAAATATAAATATCCTTCGTTTCTTACTGATAATAACTTATGATAGTAACTCTACAGCTAATGTACGTGAATAGATTGATTCAACATTTTATCGAAATATCCTTCGTTTCTTACTGATAGTAACTCTACAACTAATGTACGTTAATAGATTAGTAAAACATTTTACATAAAATGTCCTTCGTTTCTTACCGATAAGAAAAGTTTATGACGGGCTAAACCACAAAGTGGTCATCATCAGCGCAGGACAAGGGTACTGGGATTCTGATTTTTAGGATTTTTCATCCGGATGAAGTTGAGGCTTTTCTAATTAATAGAATCAGGCGTTACTTTGCGGAAATCCATTATATTAAAGTTGTTAAAAATTACCTTGCGTACATCCGCTGGATAAAATAAAATGATGTGTCTTACCTAGTTACCTAGCTCTTCAAGAGCACCTCCCGCCCTCCCTCAATTGCGTGCACTATCTCCGCCACCACTAATCCCAGCACCACTACTCCCAACACCACTACACTAGGAAAGACACACCATCGACGACAATACGACACGTGTTTCGCCTCTACACGAGGCATCTTCAGGTGATGTAGACTCTGCGGTGGCTGACCGCTAAGTCAACTACTGTCACTTAGCGGTCAGCCACCGCAGAAACCACCGCAGCAATTGAGGGAGCGGAGGTGCTCTTCAAACTAGGTAAGACACATCATTTTATTTTATCCAGCGGATGTACGCAAGGTAATTTTTACCAACTTTAATGAGGCGTTTCTATCATTTTGGTACTCATTTCTCCGTTTAAATTCTTTCTGCTTTTTATGTTTTTTGAATCCACTGCTGTATACTGTATTGTACTGTACTGCCGATACATAATTTTTAAATTCATCCATAACATCTGGCTGTTGCGATTTCATGTGATTTTCAAACTAATTCGTAATTTTTGTTTAGATAATACATCTAAATTATAAAGAAAACCTACAAGAACTTCTAAGCAAAGTTGTGGACGTTTTCAAATAAAGAAAACGGACCGTCTTTTGTTTTTGTTTCATAATTCTAAAAGCCGAACGTTAATTTATTAGTGGTTGTCAAAACTAGTTTTTATAAATTAGTAAATCCATCATTCCAATTAGACGTTAACAACATTGAATTATATAATACATAATCAACTGTTTTATTTTTTATGTTATATAATTTTCGATCACTTAAGTTTTGTGTTTAGGCGACTTCAAAAAAAGACGGAGGTTCTTAACTATCAATTGTGAGATATCTTCATTTGAAACAACGACAACAGCTGCAAATATAAATTTCGAGAAAATGAAAAATAGGGTATAATATTTTTAATGAAACTATTTAAACTTCATTGATATTGCGATATTTCTTAGTATACACAAAAAAATTATAAAAAAAAACAAATTTTTAATAATAAGTAAAATCTAACTTCAAAACATTAAAAAGAATAATATGTTTGACGGCTCCGTGGCGCAGTGGCTTAGCAATGAGTTGCAGCGCTATCGACAGCGGGTTCTAATCCCGCATGGAAGAAGTACTTGTATGGCCTATACAAATAATTGTTCCGGGTCTGGATGTATGGACTTTGAAATTTATGGTTATAAACTACCTCTGCAATACAGGGTAAATCTCTTCTCTTCCATGTTTTAGCACCGACTTCAGAATGTGAAATTATTTTAACTATATTAATGGTTAGTTGTAGCACGAATGGGTCGGCTCGGCCAAGGACCACGCTCTCACAGAATACTAGTAAAATAGCAGCAATGCTGCTGTGTTCGTATGGTGAGTGTAGAGAACCGGAGACCCTTTTACTAGAAAAGGCATTCTATCTAGTCTCACTGACAACGCATCTGCGTTTAAATTCGCAAATGAAGATAGATGTAGATGTCTTGCAACCACTTACCATCAGGTGGATGTGCTCGTTTGTCATTATTCTATAAAAAAAAAAGTTATTTTTCCTTTACAACTTGGCTGTGTAATGGTTGAATGTAGTAAATGGAAGATATTTTTTTTATAATGTAAGTGTGACAAACAAACAATCCACCAGATGGTAACTGAATTCTGTATAGACGCTTATCTAACGTCGATAAAAAATAAAAATGCAGGTGCTTTAGCAATAAGCCCCATAGGACTATAAAATAACTCGTTTCCAGGAAAAAAGGTCTCCGGTTATCTACACTCATTATACGAGTATGAAACAGAATAGCACTATACTGCAATTTAACGCTGGTGTACCGTGAGCGCGTGGCTCTGCGCGAGCCGACCTATTCGTGCTGTTGTCGTAATACATCTGTAGCGTGGCTCATTATTATTTATATTGATACGCGTATTATCAATATTGAATGTTTTGATACCTATTGCAATATTTGATCGTATCGGTGGGTACAAAATTAGTATGTTGTTGTTTGACTTCCTTGTTGGTTCTAGAGGTCGTTTAAATAGTTCGTATCCCGGGTCGGGCAAAAATCAGTTAATGGCATTTTCTGTGAAGAAATTATCAGTAGCATCTCGGAGTCAGGAAGTTGGCGGTATTTTACCCCCGTGCCTCGGAAAACAAGTAAAGCTGTTGGTCCTGTGCCTGATATCACTCCAGTTACGTTAGATTGCCATCAAATCGGGCTACGAGTAGGAGAGAGATGGGAGACGGCATATGTGAGGGAAGGGAAAGGAAGAGAGAGTGCACCAGTGCTTACGCATACAATCGTGCACTATATATAATCCTGTCATGGCTAGTCTCCGTTGAGACTGGTCGGCTTTATCGAAATTCGGTATGGAGGACTATATTTACTATATTATGTACTAATCGCTATATCTAACATCATTACGATGCAAGCTGTTAATGGCCAACATTACAACTGCATCATTAATAATATCATTAACAGTATATACTACACGTACTAATTACTCTAACTATGAAAGTATCACATTAATCAAATCTTATCCAAGCGATTAATTTAAATAGCTATGTCAAATCCAATTTAAAGTGATGGCACATTTGCACATGAGTAGATAAACGGAATAGATACAAAGCTTCTTAAGAACGTGCAGAATTGTTACCTATTTTGGTAGGGTTGTCACAATAGATGAAGACAAATTAAACAAAACATTTGTTAAATAGTTTTATTACTCAGTATGATAGAATACTTTACAAATTACTTACTCTAATAATTTTCTTTTTATAATTTTTGTTTTTTAATAATTTATTGTTTCTTTTAATGGTGTGGTAAATTCTTAATCTAAGATAAAGTTTTTTCAAGTAATCTAACGGGAAACACTCCCATGGCATATTAAATTTACAATCTTTAATACGTTTAAGTATTTCGTTGCCAACATTGACAATATTTATTTCAAGATCGAAATATTCGCGAAACTTTTATATTGTCTTTTTTTATATCTTTTTTATATTATTATCCTATCTGCAGCAGCAGTTTATGGTGAAGATTATGTTTAGCAAACAAAATTTTTAAATACAAAGTTTTGAGTCCATGCTACTAACCGTTAAAGAGTTCCCTCGTAAGAAGACAATGCTGGCTGCAGCAGTAGTTCATGATAAAAGTCGTGTTAAACTATCAAAATTAAACTAACATACAAAATTTCGTGGCCCTGCTACTACCCGTTGAAGAGTTCCCTAGTGAGGAGACAATCCTGTCTGCAGCATCAGGTTATATTTATCATATTATTGCATTGTCACTGAAGTTACGGTATACAAAATTTCAACTCAATCAGACATCGGGAAGTGGTTCAAATCTTACTTGCAACTAGCTGTTCTCCGCGACTGCGCCCGCGTGTAATTTAGGGTTTTTATTATTTTCTGCGGAACCCGAATTCTTATTCTAAAATAAAAGTAGGCTTAGTTACTCCTTATAACATCAGCTATCTGCCAGTGAAAGTCCCGTCAAAATCGGTCCAGCCATTTCGGAGATTAGCCGGAACAAACAGACAGACAGACAGACAAAAATTTTAAAAATTATGGTTTTGTTATAAATACGTTATATACTTTCAAATGAATTTAGTAAAAAGCTGTTATTTTGACATTACAAACAGTACACTTCAATTTTATTTCTTTGTATAGATATGTGTACTTAACACACTTACCTACTACATACCAACCCACCCACATAGCTACAAATGTTTAGTAAAAGCTTGCTATAACAATAAAAAGGTAAAAACACACCGTGTAGTACCCTCTTCTTATTAAAAAAAAGATCATAGAATAAAATAAAGGTACTTACTTAAAAAAGTAATAATCAAATATTTACTTACCTATTGTACTCTTTGCGATAGTTAAAGTATGATATATTTTCTAGTATTATTCATACACACAGTACAATAAACAACCATTATTAATAATACCACATTTTACATTAAAATATTCAAACCTGCAACTAACAAAATAAACAACGTGCGTCGCACTGACCCTGAGATTGTTGTCCACTGGTTGTGCCAACGTAACCGGTTTTTCCCAGTCTCACCGCGTATGCGACAAGCGGCCAGTGGTCACGCAAACATGCCCCGGGTGCTTGTAGTAGTGCAACGGATTCGCACGGTTGTATGAAGCTTTATGTCTGTTCCGTTTATTTACTCATGTGACATTTGTCAGAACCGTATGCATCGTTCGTGTAATACGCTACAGATTAAAAAAATCTTTTAAATAAATTACACGCAGCCTCACCCGTCTGTAGTAAACGCGTCGATCTTAGAGTATACATGTTTATGTATATATAGCTCTTTGATGTAGCTTGCTTTACCTCTAAGGCGTCAATATCTTCAATAAGCGCGGCGCATGTGACGAGTTTGTTGCTATTCATGTCTAGGCAATGCAATCATCAATACAGCCCTTCACAAGTCCACTGCTGAACATAGGTCTCCCCCAAAAAATGCCACAAAGCACGGTCCTGAGCCACCTGCATCCATCGACTTCCTGCATGTCTTACCAGTTCGTCACTCCATCTAGTGGGGGGACGCCCTACACTTCGTCCGCCGGTACGAGGCCGCCAGTTGAGAACCTTTTTTCCCCATCGGTTGTCGGTTCTTCGAGCTATATGGCCGGCCCATTGCCACTTCAGCTTACTAATCCGTTGGGCTATGTCGGTCACGCTGGTTCTACTGCGGATAACCTCATTTCTAAGTTTATCACGCAGCAGTGAGACTCCGAGCATAGCCCTCTCCATAGCTCGCTGAGCGACCTTGAGCTTCCTCATCCGGCCAGCAGTGGTCCTTCACGTCTCAGTTCCGTATGTCATCACTGGCAACACGCACTGGTTGTACAGCCTCGTTTAGGCAATGCAATATGCATATTATATTGTATTCCGTTGTAAAATTAAAATATGAATAGATAATATAATACTATTTATGTAAAATATTACTTAATTAATTAATTAATTATTTAGATGTTAATAATTTAGAGCATCAGATTTTAAATACATCTTGATAAGTTCCTTCGTGCAAAACATACATCCAAACAACAACTGTTTATTTAAGCATACATTTAAGCAATAAAATAATCATATGATAGCAAAATCGCTAATTGTCTGTTGTATACGACGTCGATAAATGCAGGTGGCTTAGGCACGTACTTTATGACAATCTATGGGGTAGACTTATATTCATCAGTGGACTTGTGATCGTATCCCCATTACAATCACTATTGATACAGCCTGTTTTGATAGTAAATATGCCGAGTTAAAATCCTAACTTCTGGTAATAAGCTTACTGACGATGGCTGGATCTCTTGATCCAAGTAGTACTGCACAGAGTACTGGTCGTATCACCGGTGTGTTATGTTGTGTGTTATTGGTCCTGCGTTTCCACTTGCTAAGGAAAAAAAAAATTTTATGGATTTTATCGCGTTTAATTTAACTCAAGACTTTTTTATTTCAAGACGTTCCGAGAGCTTTACAGCACCCATGGTTATGGTAGGGGGGAAGAATGGGAACTTAAACTAAAAAATGGTAAAAGATTAGCCCGGACAGATAGACAATATTTTAAAAATTGTTTTTCATGTCTTAATGGTATGAAAATGACCCCTAAGCTAAAAAAAAAAACGATGGCATCATTTTACTATATTCTTCAAATCTTAAACAGTATTTCAATTGACTAAAGTGTCAAATACCTTGTGTGTGGCCCTACAAAGGGCCTATTAAGTGTAATATTAAATTTTTAGTGTTATTCCGTAAAAAAAAGGTACATTTATTTAAAAGAATAAGGTATGAACCCCTATCAAAGACTAAGACTTTAGTTTAAAAGTAGTATTCTAAAAGAAAATGCAAATGTGAAATGAGCACACATTTGAATTTTTTACAAAGAACCGAGAGATGAAAATCATGAAGGAGCAAGTTAATAATTATTAAAGAAGTGTTCGTTGACAAATCTTTGACTGAGTTGTTTAACGTCCTGATATCATAGCTAAGCTCGGCTAACTGTAGCTTTATTATATTAAGTTTTGGTCAGATTTACGCAGAATGAACTTATAGTATCTTGAAGTTGTGGAATAACTTTCATATTATCTTGAAGAAGTACTATGGTCGGATTGAAATATACATAAGTTAATTATTAAACGTGTTAAATCCGTAAAAAATATTTCATTCAATATATTGTTTTCGCATAAACATAAGAAATCATTAAATTTTCTTTATATATTATTTCTTAAATGTACGACTTTATTGTATCGCAATATAAATATATAGATAGGCAGCATTATTTAACTGACAACAACTCAAAATGATACTAATCTACGATTGTCAACCCGCCTGCCAAGTGTGGCAACTATGACAAATTTTCACCTATGGAGGAGGACTTTGCTTAGCAGTGGACTTTTGATGGGTTGTAATAAATGAATTAAAAAAAAAAGATTTATTAGCACTATATGGTAAATTGTAAAATGTAAACTATATTATTATGTTTGTCTTGAGGTAAGGATGGGTTATATCGGGTTTGCACTGATTACAACCCCATTGTTTGCCAACCTCCCTACATACGAGTATGCGTAGGGCTACGGGAATGCTGCATACATCTGCAGCCCACCAGTGCTGGCCGAACCTGAGCCACCTTTATTTATGAGCCTCTTAATATGTTTTCTTAGATAGTTTTTTCCCCTACTGCACTTACCGCTGCTAATGTGTTACTTGAGAGCCTTACTTTTATAGTGGGAGCATTTTTAATAATCACCATACTACACTTGACAGGTGGATTCGTATTCACATCATTATCATCATCATCATTACCGCGCTTCACAAGTCCCGTGCTAAAATAGATCTTCAATTTAAGGCCTAGGGCAATGGGCCCACTATTGGCCCAAGGAATGCCACTGAATGTTTTGCAGCATTCATAATTCACCTTAACTAGGTAGGCCTCAAGATTCGAATCCAAAACTCGCGATTCAGTAGTTGCTTGTAGAATACGTATCTACTGCACGGTTGTTACATCATTGTATATATTTAGCACTTTAATATACATAAAAGTGATCGTAAATATTATTTAAGGCTTTTAAGAAGATATTACAGAGTTTATAAAGTGGATTATCTTAAAGCTTTTGCTTAAAATTCTTAAAGTTGTCACAGTTAGTAAAGATGAAATCAAAATTATTATCCTGAAGTGTCTCTCAAATACCTAATTGAGTTATGTAATAAAATTATACCTCATACTATTAAGTTATGTTAAAATCATGATAGAAGTAGGAACAAACAAATATTTGTGTGGAGGAGGGCTGTGCACAATAAACTACATTGTGAAAACCATTTTATTGTGCATGAGGATCTTAGCAAAGTTATTTTTTTTTTAAGTTTGGCTTTAATAATTTATTGGTACCTACAACAAATATTTTGCAATCGGTATTGAGACTCAAAACGGCCATAAAATTTTATGAATTTCGCTTGAGGTATGTAAATAATTTAACACCGCCGACGTCCTACTACATTCACCCGAATTTACTATTCCCATTTGAGCGGTATTTACAGAATAATATATAGGTCTCCTACGTATTAATTTACATAGCCAGACGTTATTTTAGATTAAACTATTTTGCCTGAAAGCGTTTTATTAAAAAATTAATTTAATAAAAAACTTAGATTATATAGAACTAAAAAAATATATTTTCACATTCTGAAGTCGTTGCTAAGACATTCTTTTATTCTTTTTGGTTTTTTCAAGTTTTTACTTTTTATTTAATTTTTTTACACTTTTGAGTTGTATAAGGAACATTTCAATCTTAATGTCGTCTAAATAAATAATTAAAACCCTATTTTGCAACCCTTAGTAATGGAATAGTTTTCTGCAAATAATAGATCGGGGAAAAAGTTTTTCGTATTTTGTTTGTATGTGGCTTGTCGTTTGCTGTGGTTTTAATATCAATACATAAAGGACATTAAGGAAAAGAAAAATAAAAAAACACTTTCCCGCCGATTTTCAATAGTTTTTCTTAATAATTAATAGAATCAGGCGTTACTTTGCGGAAATCCATTATATTAAAGTTGGAAAAAGTTACTTTGCCAATATCCGCTCAATAAAATAAAATGATGTGTCTTACCTAGTTTGAAGAGCACCTCCCCCTCCCTCAATTGCGTGCACTATCCCCGTCACCACTAATCCCAGCACTCCCCACAACCACTAAACTAGGAAAGACACACCACCGACGACAATACGACACGTGTTTCGCCTCTACACGAGGCATCTTCAGGTGTAGTAGACTCTACGGTGGCTGACCGCTAAGTGAGCGGTGAGCCAAAAACAGCTGCTATTTATAAGACTCGCCGACGCAACCACTCCCCACCCAAGTAGTGAGCGACCGCGTCATACGATAAAACATGTGACCAATCACCACCTGACGTACGCAGCCGCCTGCTATTAAATTAATAACAAGCCGCTGCGAAACGCCCGCCTACCCTCAACCACGCAACCAATCGCTAATCACCGTGAAGGTGACGAACGATCATATTGCGAGGCTGTCCGTTATTGGAGAGCAGGTTTAAAGATGTTTAAGAGAGGTGAGTTAGAAACATTTGTTTGTTCATTCAGCAGTGCAACATTACTATTTTTATTTTTTAATATCTCCAACTGTTCCAGCATACACACCCGCAGCCCTTTATTACAAGTATGTAAGATTTTAAAGGAGTGGTCGTTGGTTAGGTCGTGTCCAGTGTCCAAGAGATGTTTAGCGAAATGGGATTTATCGGGATTGCAATTCCTGTACGCTGCTAAATGCTCTTTGTAACGTGTCTCGAAGTTGCGACCAGTCTGACCCACGTAAACGGCGTGGCATTCGTCACAAACAAGTTTATAAACATCCGACTTTTGACGAATATCTAACTTATCTTTATTATTACAGATATTCCTAAGATAATTGTTTGTTTTGAACGCAACGTAAACGCCGCTCTGTCGAAGAGTATTAGCTATTTTTTCAGATATGGAGCCTAAGAAGGTCAACTGCTCAAATATCGACGAACCTCAAAGTGTTCAAAAACCAACTCTCTCGCCTCCTCCACACCCATATACCTACGCATACACGCTCGTAGGTTAAGGGTACTCTTAATTTGGCCCATTTTCAATATGTCGC
>JAGSMP010003276.1:0-34338 GCA_029286625.1 Parnassius orleans | reverse complement strand
TGCTCACATATCGACGAACCTCAAAGTGTCCAAAACCAACTCTCGCCTCCTCCACATCCATATACCTACGCATACACGCTCGTAGGTTAAGGGTACTCTTAATTTGGCCCATTTTCAATATGTCGCCAATTTGGTCGATAGGATACGCGAGTGTTCAGGGTGCTGACCTAGAACGGATCACTATCTAGTGATTACTAGATTTAGGGTCTGTTCGCGGGTTGGCGCTACCGGACGGCGAACAGAACCACAGTCGGTCTGTCGCATCCGAAGTTGGAAGCTTCAGGAAGCAGATACTAGGGACAAATATCATGCGAGGGTAGCCGAAAACAGCACCATCGATGGCAGAAGTGAATGTGTGGAGAGAACATGGCAGAACCTTAGGGATGGAATGGTAAGTGCAGCGGAAGAAGTGTGTGGAACAATAAAAGAGGCAGTAGTAAAGAAGAGATGGTGGAATGACGAAGTGAAAAAGCTGTAAAGAAGAAGAAGAAAGCATGGTTGAACTTGGCCTCTAGTAATGATAAGGATATGAGAGAGAAGATGAAAGAAAGATATAAGCTGCAGAAAGTTCACGAAAGCATTGATTGAGGAAATGCGTGAAAGGTGTAGAATGGAAGCGGACAAGGTTGTCGCACAACTTTAAGAGAACTCAAACTCTTCTGGAAAGAGGTTGGAAGGAGAAATGGTGCGACGGCCTTAGAATGAACAAAGTGCTTTCGAGAACTAATGACGTCCTCACAGAAAAATCGGACGTCATGCAGCGATGGAGCGAATTTTATAGAAATGTATGCGTGTGATGATCTTAGTGAGGGATCCGGGGATGACTCCGTGACTGGTACGCCAGACCTGGACCTCGATGACACTGAGGTCATCAGTATGAAAGATTGAACGTGCGATTCGAAGTTTGAAATGTGGTAAGGCTGCGGGACTAGACAGAGTTACTGCTGAAATGGTCAAGTATGGTGGGCCTCGCGTCTGGGACAGCTTTCATCTGCTGTGCAATTTGTGCTGGCGGACGGGGATGTCCCGGATGATTGGCGATCCGCAGTCATTGTGCCTTTATAAAGGTAAAGGTTCACATTTTGACTGCGGGTGCTATCGGGCGATCAGCGGACCAGTTTAGCAAGTAAAGTATACTCGAAGGTTTTGACACGTAGGATGCAAGAGAAATCGGAAAGATTTCTATGGAAGCTCAATGCGGATTTAGACCTGGAAGAGGATGCACGGATCAGTGTTTTCTCTCCGCATGATCACGGAGAAGCTTCAGGCTGCTAACCAGAGGATTTTCTGTGCTTTTGTGGATCTTGAGAAGCATTTGATAAGGTTGTAAGGAAAATGTGGGAATTGTTGCCGGGGTACGGTGTGGATGGTCGATTGCTAAGGGCTGTACAAGCACTTTACTGTGACTGTAAAGCCTGTGTGCGAGGTAGGGCGACCTGTCACCCATGTTTAGCGTCCAAACGGGCGTAAAACAGGGTTGTGTCATGTCTTCCTGGCTGTTCATACTATATCGACAACTGTTTACAGAAGCTAAAAGATAGCTGTCTGGGTGTGAAATTGGGTGACATAAAAGTAAATTGTCTGCTGTATGCTGATGATGCAGTGCTTATTGCACCATCAGAGGCAGAACTGCAGGCATTAGTCACGTGTATGAAAGAGGAATGTGAAATTAAAGGTCTCCGTTTGAATGCCAATAAAACTAAGGTTCTGGTATTTGAGGACGAAGAGAGAGAGAACGAAATGTGAAATATGAAATCAGGAATGTCTAGAACAGGTAAATGAAATTGTATACTTGGGAGTGCTTTTAGCAGGGATGGAAGATGTGATTTAGATGTGGACAGGCGTGTCGCTGCCGGGAACAAAGTCAATGGTGCCTTGACTGCGTGGTCAAAGGCAAGGCGTAGTGAAGAGTGCACGCCTTGCAATACATAACGCAGTGTTGGTACCGACTTTGTTATGGCAGCGAAACCTGGGTGCCAGAAGAAGCATAAAAGCAAGTTGAATGCAGTGGAGATGCGATCTCTTCGTAAAATGTGCGGCGTTACCATGGCCGACCGAAAGCGAAACGAAGAGATTCGCAATATGGCAGGTTTGAAAGATGACCTTATCACAAAAATTAATAAGGGCGTGCTTCGATGGTTTGTGCTCGTTGAGCGAATGAGTGAAGACCGAATGGTGAAGAAAATATATAGCGCAAGTTAATATTAAAAAGGTGTCGAGGTAGACCGAGACTAACTTTCGAACCATGTGAGCAAACTGCTCGAGGAGGAGGGTCAAGAGTACTCGGATACCTAGACGTGCATGTATGAAGAAGATTATGAATCTGAAAGAAGCGAAAGAGGTATGGATCGTGACACTTGGCGATCTGTTCTCTCTGGCTACCCGTCAGGGACTGTGCGTGAAGATAAGTAAATAAGTAACTTTCAAAACAACTTAAAATAAAAAAATGCGGTTGTTAACCTGTCTGCCAAGCCTGGCAATTATGGCAAAATCCCCGTTGAGGCAGTCTATGGGGAAAGTCTATGTTCAGCAGGGGACTTCTACAGGCTATTATGGTTAAGATTAAAGGCTCACAACACACTACTGGTTGGTGAAGGCATAACAGAATTTATTACTCATTACGTTTGGAAGTTGTCGTGAAGCAACATTAAAATACCAAGACGATATCATGTTCTGTGATACTCGGTGACAAAATTAATGGAAAGGAACCCAATAGAACTTTTTTTTTTTATTTTTTATTTTTGATTCTTAAAACGTTACCCACTAGGATTTTCTCCTGTATCGTAGAGGCAGTTACAAAATAAATTGCACGAGGACAAACATCCAGACCCGGAACAATTATCTGTAGGCCACACAAATACTAGTTCCGTGCGGGATTCGAACCACGACCCCAGCGCAACAACTCATTGCTAAGCCACTGCGCCACGGAGCCGTCATCAACTGCGTGATAAGAGGCTTATCGGTGACACCAATATGGCTAGAACCAATTTTACAGGCACAGACGCAAAGTAGCCAACCTTAAAGTGTTTTACAGGATACATTTCGGCTAGTGTGTGCAGGAATTGCATGACTTAATTCATTCCTCTCCATACCATCATCGGACCACCAGGCCCACGGCTAGTTCAACCCTTTGTTATTGACATCTTCCCTCTCCTTTCCACCATCGGACAACCAGACGTACGGCCAGTCTCTACCCTTTCGTTGTTGACTTACCACGCATTCGAACCAAATGGTTTACTGCGTCGTTCATCATGCGTACAGCAAAGGAGTGGAATAAGTTGCCAGCATCTATCTTGTGATCCGATTTCAGTGTGGGTGTCTTCAAGGCAAGAGTGAATAGGCTATTGTTAAGTCAGTGCGCTTCACCGTCTTGGGACATCACCACTTACCATCAGGTGGGATTGTAAATAAGCTCTGGCTTAGAATAATTAAAAAAATATATCACGCATTCAAACCGAATGGCTTGCTTTGTCCTTCGCAAAACGTCGCGTATCAGTCGCGTACAGCAAAGGCGTGGAAAAATTTGTCAGCATCTGTCTTTCCATCCAATAATAATGTGAGTGTCTTCAAGGCAAAAGTAAATTGGCTTTTGTTAAGCTAAGTTTTTGCGTTTTACTATCCACGGCTGCATCATCACTTACTATCAGGTAAGTGGCTGACTTGTAATAATTAAAATCGGTTAAGTGCGTGTGCGTGTGTGTGTAGGGTTTTCCGTCACAATACGTGAACTTAGAAGAGGCCTTCTTGATACTATGAGCGTATTATTATGTGAGTTCGCGATTTGACCACTATAACAACTAAAACTAGGCCCAAATAGGTTGATGGTAACTAAAAGACTTATTTTACAAGTAGACTTATAGGGAGTGGTATTCAAAAAGGATTAAGAAAAACTTTTCTATTTTGAAAATAATATAATCTACATCAAATCATTCACATGCCAAGTCCGTAGAAAATGTCATAGTAAATCCATCTATTAGTTCCCATCAGTGCAACCCTAATAACCCTATAACCCTATACATGACAGTAACGAACCTTCCAGTAAACCACCACTGTCCTAAACTATCCTGAGGGTTGTCGGCGTAAACTAAGAGTACCACGCATGAAACTGTAGGCCTACAATAAATACTTACTAAAACATAAGCAAAAGTGGTATGTCAGGATCGGTGTTTTGATGATCGATCCTTCCTGTCTACAGCATTATTGTAGTAATGCATAAGTCATTTTCTTCAATTTATTTTTTATTTTTTACCGTTTACAATAACATTACAAGGTTATAATGCAGCTAGTTTAGGTCATTTTCTATGAAATTGTAACGAAATTTTTACAAATCAAAGTGCATTTTATATAATTTTCCTTTTAACTTCATTATACTTATTACTATATTGCATATTTTTCACATTTGTAAAAACATCAGTTTAGTTATTAGAGGGGGGACACATGACTAATCAAAAATACCACTTTAAAGCTAAATATTTCGTAAACGAACCCCTAAATGGAATAAAAGTTGTTCCATATCCGCAATACTTTTGATAGATCAATCCAATGATACCTTACACGTTGGAATAGACGTGTGAAAAAAAATCACCTGTATGGGAGATATCCAAAATAAAAATGTTTTTCAAGATTTTATTTCACAACTTTGTGGGTGTAATTTATATCCATAACTGTGCTAAATCACAGATTTGTAGCACATCGGTTCGGACGGATGGACGGACACGGCGAAACTATAAGGGTTCCTTGTTGTTTCACTACGGAATCCTAAAAAAACTAGACCTAATAAAGAGCAGCGGCAAATTTGCGAGACTTCTAGTAATACAACAACCAAACCTCCATACAAGCATGGCAATTATGCCAAATTCTCTCACATGAAAGAGGACCAAACTTAGCAACGAACTATTTATAACTTTCCTTCATAATATAAGAGGTGGTAATGACTATAGCCAACATAGTAAGCTAACCAAATGCCACTAAGAAACTATTAATGGATTGGGTATATTTCCACTTTGTTGCGGATGTTTATTTATATGTTTATTCAAAAGTTGTGGGCACTTACCATTAGGTAAGCCACAACTTCTTTGTCCCTCTTCTATTAAAAAAAAGCTTAGTTGCCTCATAAGACACCTTTGAGATGAAATAAAAATTTAGTTGCGTTTTATTAATTCTTTAATCTCTAGCCTTTAAGGACTCGTAAACGGATTATAAAAATTGCATCTTGCCAGAATTTTTGCTAAGAACAGCTATACTTTTGCTGCAATGTTTTTGAGTAATACCTCAAAGACCATATTAAGGTAATGTTGTTTCAACGGTATCGCCGAGAAATTTAGTTCATAAGTGTGATCGAGGCTTTAGGTTAAGCAAAATTTTTATGGCTATGTCTGTCTAAAAAGAGTTTAAAAGTAACCACGTAAAATCAGAAAGCAGCAACTTAGCTTATCATAAATATTCTAACAAAAATACCAAAAAATAATTTTAAAAAAGAGATTAAAACACCAACATGTTTCGATGAGTACATGTTTTACCTTTTACCATCAAAACAAAAAGTTCTCACATAAATCTCAAGAGTCATCTGCATACTCCGACTCTTTATTAAGAAAACTTTAAACATAATTTAACTTTATTTTAAAAGGTAATACAAGAAACTGCACGTAGCTTTTAGATTTTCTTCACTGCTACGTTGTAAATGAAATTTTTATAAAAAAAATATCGGTAGACATTACAATCCAGGAAGAAGTTATTCATGTCTCACCATTTAGCTTTTGTAAAAGAAGTGAGGGTGACAAACGGGGAATTAACTGACTCTTTTACTTACCTTTCTTAAAGTAGGATTTTGTCGTTTAGGCGTTTTATATGCATGCATTGCACATGAACAATATCCAGACTAGGGAAAATAATTTATAGGCCATATAAACATTTGTTTCGAGTAGGATTTGAACCCGCGACCCTGCAGCGCCGTAATCAAGAGCTCAGCCTACCGAGCCGTTAGTTACTAATCAAAAATCTAAGATGCGTTGTCGTTACTACAAGTGGAATGTACCATGAATGTGGGTGGGATCAGTATAAAGGGCTTCTTTCTCTGTTTAATTGTTTGAGATAAATTAGGTATTATTATCCGTCTACGCTGAAGCTCAAAAGAAGGATAGTAATTTTGACTGATATGTTGGACACAGAAACGGATATTCGCCTTATTATGTAATTCCAAATCTAGAAGTCGGGTTTTTGATAAATGATATATTGCTTAGACGAATATAATGATAATTATTTTAGATGTATAAGTAAAGAAAAAACTCTTTATACAGTTGGCAATGTTCACCAGTAGACTTTGATAGGCTGTCTCCGTAGATTACCTCATATGAGGGATGTTTGACATAGTTGCTATGCTTGACACGCTTGAGGTTGGCAACCGCATGTTTTATTTGTTATCAGGAAGACGTTGCTGCCTATCTCCAATATTGTTTCACTCTGTCGCCTTTTACGACACCAACGAGACGATATGGGATAGTGTATATTCTTGCAAATATACAGTTGTAACAATGTTTGTAGTTAAAACTAAAGAGGAGGCCCGTGCTCGCAGTGAGACGTATACAGGGTGTAAGTAAGTTTTTATTTTAATCATAATATATAACCATCGTTACGGGGCTATTAGTCAAAAGTATTTTATCGCCAAAATATTGACAGTAAACAGTTTCTGAACAGCGGTCACCGATTAGATTATCCGGCGTTCTGATTGAGGTCAATCCCTCCAATCTCATTACATTGTGCGGCTTTAGAGATGCCTGAACTTATCAGCAGTTCATTAACAAAGGCTTATTTCATTATGAAAAACCTTTAAACAGATGAAAAGTATAATGACCTCTAATGTTCTGTCACGGTGGCTATTCTTAAGGGGAGGCCTATGTTCGACCGTGGACTTTAATAGGCTGTAATAATAATAATAATAATATGCAATATATACAATCAAAAGTCAATAGCTGAAAATAGGCCTCCACAATAAATTGCTGGTTTTATTATCCTGGTTTTGTGGTGCCAAGATCGGGAATTGAGCCCGAGGCTCATAGCGTCGCAGCTAAATACTTATTTAAAGATACTATAAGTTCCTTCTGCGTAGACCGGACCAAAAAATAATAATTTTAAAGGGAAGATAGTCGTGGTTAAGTGTAAAGTTTGTACGTCAAACACCTCAATCCCCATGGGTGTTGTAAAGTACCCGAAACGTTGAGCATATAAAATAAGATAAATAAAACTAGACAAAATATGTAGAAACTAGCTGTTACCCGCGGCTTCGCCCGCATGGTCACTGGGAAATGAACTATCCATTGCTTTTTGAATTGAAAGAAAACTGAGTTTTATAGATGCAGCCATTAAAAGGAAACTGAGCAAAATTGATTCGTCAGCCTATTTAAATGTTTTGAAATGCAGCGTATAGGAAAGCATGAAATAAGCCTGTTTATTCCAAATGGAAATGGGATATTTTTTTTAATTAAAGGAAACTGAGCATAATTATCCGTCAGGGATGCAGACTTTTGAAAAGAAACTGAGCTAAATTGATTCGTCAGAGATGCAGTTTTCTGAATTGAAAGGAAACTGAGCCAAATAAAAGATCCGTCAGAGATACAGCCTTTTGAGTTGAAAAAACTGAGCTTAATAGGTCCGTCAGAGGTGCAGCGTTTGGAATTGAAAAGAAACTGAGCTAAATAGGAAATTTTGAATTGAAAAGGAAGATCTGTGGAATTTGATTAATTGATTGTGGGAATTTTGGAAAAAACTAACTGAGCACTATTTTAAGACGCTACTGTACACAATGTTATATGTTTTTCCATTCGGGAAAGGTAAGATTCTGGCCATTTGACACACGCGAACATGCTACATACAGCTGACCATGAGAGAAGCACGGTTTTCTAAGTTGACCCCCGCTACCTGTTACGTTTGCCCTTGCGCTTTATTAATTGTCATTGCAAAACTGAGCTTAATAGAACTGCAACCTTTGAATTGAAAAGGAAGATCTGTGGGATTATAGGGATCCGTGGTATAATAACATTTTCACCTTTTCCTACGCCTGTCAAAATTGTAGCACCGATTATGTTCCGTCCAAGATGTGTCATACGCAGACTTGTCTCGTTACATAACCGAGGAGCATCTAAATTTCGCATTAGCATGACTGGGACGCCTAATTTTAATTGAAGCTTGTGTGAGGGCACCTGACAACTCTAGAATTTAGAAACTCTACGGGATATGAAGTGCTCTGTTCTGTGTCCATAACTGTGTCTGACAAATACTCTGTTATTTCTCCTGCTACTTCGCTTAATATCTGAATTTATTTTGTTAACGCTCTCATTTTTGGTGCAAGAATCGCCATTTCACATAACCATTTGTCTTCATGCATGTTGTTCGTTAAATCTGAATAAACGCTCGCAATTAATTCGAATGGCTCTGTACTAAATTACAAAATCTCTCGTCAATTTAACGCAGCCTCAGCATCCGTTTCCAACCGCCCATCGCCAATTTTTAATAGTGTGTCAGCATAGTTTCCAGCATTGATATCATTATACAAATGCACTCTCATATTCGTAGTTAAACTAAATTTTGTCACCTTGTTCCATAAAATAGACGACTTGAGGCATGCTTTTATTTCATCTGCAGGTGTGCCTTTTGAATGACAGGTAAAGTTTGGCGAAAGTCACCAGCCAGTAAAACCACCATTCCTCCCATTACATCGGTATTGCTGCGCAAATCCTGGGCGTTCGATTTAGTGCTTCTACAGCTTTTTTGCGACATTGTACTTTCGTCCCACACTAAAAGTTTGCATTGTCGTAGCATTATACCTCGTGCACTATTTTTGCTAAAGTTGCAGATCGGCGATTCTTCCTGGGCTAGATTTAGGGAGTTATAAAACAGAATGTGCAGTGCGGCCCCACTTAGCAGGTGGCGGCTATACCGGAGGAAGCTACGGACAGCAATGTTTTATCTTTCCGTACTTGCGCTAATAATAAATTTAACAAAAATGTCTTCCCAGTTCCTCCAGGGGCATCTAAAAGAAAACTGCACCATTTCCAGATTCAATTTGTCCTAATACTTTGTCAAAACTCGTTTTTGTTCGGGAAGCAATTAGGGTACAAATTCGGCTACTTGCTGCTGCAAAGCTGGTATATCGTAGTTTGTTTCACGTATAATTTCATCACTTAGTTCATTTTCGGTTGTTCGCTGAGGGCTTATCATTCCAAAGTCGCTTAATTTTTGCCTACCATTGCCATTACTTTATCTTCAATTTTTCCAAGTGCTTCATTATAAATGTGTTCATTCATGTTCGCGTGTGTCTGGTGTAACCTTCGCAAAAATATCTTCCGCCATGTACTATTTATATTTGTCCCACAATTTATGTGCATTAGATAGCCAAGATGATATGAGAGTTGCATAAAGATCCTAATTTTGGCCGGTGACTGGCACTGCACAGCTTCCTCCATAGTTTCATCCCAGTGATTATCGTTTTCTAAAGATGCAGAGCTTCACATGCTTCTCTATAAGTTGCGCATTACTGACCGTTGACAGTTTTAAGGTCTTTATATCCTGTAGGACCCCGAACATGGTGCAGCAGCAATCGTAAACAGAAACATTCAAAATTAGTTACATGGACGGTATACACACGACCAAGGGCATCTGATGACTTTACACTGGGCAATTTGCAACAGGCGCGCCTTGAATACGGCGTTTCCACTCCTTCCTAGATGTGTTCCAAGTATAATAGCGGGGACTTCAGAATATAACAACGTTTTTGCAAAGGGTCGGTTTTACAAAGTTGAAAGAAGGCTGTTAGTGTAGTTTTGGCGGTGATGCAATTCTTTCTTGGAAATTTCGGTGAAATATACACGCTCTCCATTTTCTAAGTGCACAGCAAGGTGAGTAACTGTTGGGTGCCTTTCGTGTAAGGAAGCCGGAGACGCCACGCTGCCTCGTTACTGCTGACATAACGCCCTGCTTGAAAGGTCTGTACTTCATTAACAGGATTTGCCTCACCTTCACTCCTGAGATTAAATACTGCTTGGTCGCTTCCTTTATTTATGTACTTACAGATATACTTGATTGCGCGGACAGAGCTACATGCTTCTACATTAATGTGGGCACTAAACATTTTACATAGAATGGGCGAATACGGGACAATCCAGCTGATATCTAAGGTTTCGAACGCTCCAGAGCGAGATTTGATTGTAACTTTCCTGCCACCATCTTTGGGAGCTCTGCGTCTATATAAAGGGTAGCCATTGTCATTGTGCACTGTTTCTTTTAATAGCTGTTTAGGGAATTTCTTTGTACATTTTCCTTCTTTCATACATGGTTTTCGTGCTCCACATGGACCATGAATCATATTTCGGACGATGGTATCATACAATTCTTTATCTTGCTCAGGATCCGGAATCTCGGCGCTTATTATGTCGTCTATTTGGCTGGGCCGCAACTTCTCTTTAAGCCATATTAGAATGTGGGCATGCGGTAATCCTCTTTTTTGCCATTCAATTGAATACATAAAGCACTGCACCTCTCCGAAAATTTTCGCTTAGTTAAATACATACATTAATTTTTGTACTTTTAATCTAAATACTCTAGCAACTAAATCGTGTCTGTCAGTACTTTTTTGGCCCGGCATTAGCCCCTCGGTTATTTCTTCCATGTGGGATTGCAAGTAAAAGTAACAAAAGATCAGGTCTTCCGTAAGTTCGTACATAGGCGAATGCGTCTTGTGTGTACTCATGTAGGTAGCGGGGACTGTTAACGAATGATGAGGGCAGAATTACCATTTTACCTAAATCTCTGGGGTTTACATTGGCGTCGCTAGAAACTGCATCTTGTAAATGTATATAATTCTCAACGAGCAGCTTTTTTTGATTTAAAGATATATAACGGAGACGTTCACTTTCACCTTCACATACATGTCTACCAAAAATTGATGAAATAATTGTCTACACCGGGCTAAGAGGTTAAAATCATTTTCTCGCAACATCATATGATACGCATAAAAATCAATACATGATACTTTTTTGTTCGAAGTAGGCTCCTTTGTGACCGGGTTAATGAGTGGAATTTGAAAACGATAACCCTCTTGTCCTTTACAATAAATCAATGGGTATTGCAGAGCGTCATAAAACTTGTGTGTATCGACTACCCGTTGCAACGTATCATCACGTGCTCGCAAGACAATGTCTTGTGAAGAAAATTGATCACCACTAATTACGGCTGCTATTTCGTTTATCAAAGGTGCATTGTAGCGCCTTTCATACTCCTCGAGGGGTCCGATCTGCGTGAATGACGACTTTATAATCCTCTTCAGGTAGGTTTTCTAAAGCAGTTTTAAATGTTTTGACTAAAATGTTACGTTCATGCAAGAATCTTTGAATTTTGAACACTGTGTCTCTCTCAACTCCCTGGATAAATTGGCAGTGACGGTCTACCTCAATTTCTTCTTCACTCATAAAATATACTTGTAAAATTTATGCTGTTCGTTTTCAGGTGGAAAAGTGAACCTATTCTATGATAAATTTGCCCTTGCAACCGTAAATGTAGGCGAAAATACCGGCATTATTATTTCCCGGTCAACTCCGAAGGACGTCATTTGAAAGCATGAGTTATATTCCGGATCCTGTTTAAAAGCGCCGTGACTCATTAACATCATATAAAAAGAGAGTTTCAAAGGTTCTTCTGGTTCCCCAAGTAACGGAAGAGACACTTTGCCATTGGAACAGCACATGCCTGCGGTCTCATCTTTCCATTTTAAAGCGCTGCAAAATCGACACGCCTTGTCCATCAGTCCGATAACAACTAACTTGTGATTTTTATAATCAATCAACGGATCATAATTGAATGCTGCGTCATTAAAAACCGACCAATTGTTTCTTTGTAAATTTTGTCGACGTTCTGCTTGGAGCTGTGCATTTTACATCTCTTCGCGCCTGTGTCTGTTCTGGTGTTTCAGTAGCTCTTAAAGTAGATTGACGCTCTGCCTGTTCAAGACGCCTTTGCTGACTTTGATCAGGTGTTTCAGTAGCTCTTAAAGTAGCTTGACGCTTTGCCTGTTTAAAACGCCTTTGCTGACTTTGAGCAGGTGTTTCAGTAGCTCTTAAGTAGCTTGACGCTCTGCCTGTTCAAGACGCCTTTGCTGACTTTGAGCAGGTGTTTCAGTAGCTCTTAAAGTAGATTGACGCCTGCCTGTTCAAGACGCCTTTCCTGACTTTGAGAAGGTGTTTCAGAAGCTCTTAAAGTAGCTTGACGCCTGCCTGTTCAAGATGCCTTCGCTGACTTTGAGAAGGTGTTTCGAAGCTCTTAAAGCAGCCTGACGCTCTGCTTGTTCTTGCCTTCTCAGTTCAGCATCTTCTAAAGATTCTAGCGATCGAGCTAATCTTTTCGCTTGTCTTTGAGAAGATACTCTTGAAAGGCTGGACTTACGTTTGCAAGGCATTATGAAGTAAGAAAAACTATTTATAAAAAATACCTAAAAGGAATTAAATTTTCTTTAAATATTTTTAAAAGCAAATCAAAATATCTAAAAGGAATAAATATTCCTTTTAAATATTTTTTAAAATCAAAACAACAAAACCAATTCAAGACACAACACGAATCCGAAAACGATAGCCAAAAAAAATCGAATCAACTTAAACCAAATCACAAAACAAATCGCAGAAAACCGAAATCGAAAACAATAGTCAATATAAATATAACCAACGAAAAAAAAGAAGTAAGTGTATAGGTACCGTATCTATACTATTAATATTCCTTTGAAATATTGTTAAACAACCTAAAACAACGAAAACAATTCACGATTCTAAATGAACAAAATCCAAGATCAAAGCCAGAGTCTAAATATGTATAAAGGAATACCAACCAAATCAACAAAACCGATCCAAGAAAATACACAAATCCGAAAATGAAAGCCAATATAAATCCATTCAACCTTAACCAAATCACAAAGCAAATAACAAACAACCGAAATCGAAAGCAGGTAGTCGAATAAGCTACGAAATAGAAAAAATTTAAGCGTATAGGTACCGTATGCACTATAAGTTGACGCGCGGCTCAACGGCGGGAGTTAAGTACATGTCAGGAAACATTTCGTTACCGCGTTTTAAAAACCTAGTAACGTCATCTAGCGGAATCAATTTAAACTATGTATACGTTAGTTAATAAGAACTCTCAAAAATATTTTTCTTATAATTTTGCACAATTTTTCTTATTGTAATACCGATTCATTCATAACCACATATAAGAACTGTATTCATTTCCGTTCAATAAATATTACTAAGGCTTATTAATAAGGCTTACTAAGAACTGTTTCTACCATTGTTAAGTAATAGTTAAGGGTGAAAGCGTGACAGGTGGTGATAGTATTTCTGATCCATACTTATAATCACGCCTGTAACCCTTGCGGGGTAGGCAGAGCATCAACGGATTACTTAATATCGTCTGCGAGGTTATCGCCTATTCTGTGAATTACGATGCACCAAAACGTTTGAAGAAAATCAGCTGGTGAATTTTATGTTTTTTATCGCTCTCTTCCCGGTCCTGCGTGGAAAAATACAGATCCATACATTTTTTGTCTTAATTTTGGTAAAAAGACATAATAATCCAGATATTATGACATTCTGTGTTCGTCCATCGTACCGTCGTCCGTCTTGTAGAATCACGGTGGCGCCAGATAGCTGAATTTAATTTTGCAACATATTCGATTTTCCCACGGGAATGATATGTTTTTCCGCTGAAAAAGTAGCCTATGTCACCTACAGCCACCGAACTATCCCCATACAAATAATCATGCCATGCCGACGCTCTGTTGCGACGTGAAAGAAGGACAAACTTGTGCAACATATTCGATTTTCCCACGGAATGATGATTTTTCCGCGGAAAGTAGCCTATGTCACTCTACAGCCACCGAACTATCCCCATACAAAAATCATGCTATGCCGACGCTCTGTTGCGACGTGAAAGAAGGACAAACAAACAAACAAACAAACTAACAAACAAACACACTTTCGCATTTATAATATTAGTATGGACAAGTTTCACTTAACGATTTACTTATTTTACATACATAAACACTCACGCTTGTCACCCAGAGGGGTAGGCAGAGAATACGGACTTCCATTTGGCACGATCCTGGCACACCTCTCTCGCCTCCTTTACATCCGTATATCTACGCATACACGCTCGTCGGTTAAGGGTACTCCTAATCTGGCCCATTTTCAATATATCGCCAATTTGGTCGATAAACCTTTCCGACTCTGCCATTCACTTCTGCAGCATAAATTTGCTTTGTCACTCTTTCTTTGTTCATTCTTTCTACATGACCAAACCATCGAAGCATTCCTTTCTTAATCCTAGTCACAACGTCATCTTGCAAACCACACTTTTTTCTTATCACACTATTTCTCTTATTAAACACACTATATCTCATAATGACGGCATTTCTACAGCATTTATCCTAATCTCACGCTTCTTCTGCCAGACCCAACTTTCACTACTAATTCCCAGGGGATATTATCAACAATGTATTCATTTATATTATTATAATCCTTTTCATGCAGTTTTTTTAAATAAAATATTTAAAGTTGTTAATAGAGAACCCTTGTTTATCTTCTGATACTTTTATGTAATATATAATATATATATTGCCCCATAAATTAATTACTGACTCTGTGGAGTCAAAAACTTGTATCACTGGCTTGTGTTTGCTACTGGTGTTTATGGAGTGTACATAATTTTTACAAAATAAATTGAGGTTGATACCAACATCAGAGTCCTTGTTTTGTCGCTTCCACCAATAATTCACAGGCACAAATACATAATACACAAAATCGCATCATTTTTACGTATAAAAATCTTTCTTAAATCTAAAAATTAAGAAAGAATTAATTTATTGCAAAATACAAACATACAAATGAATTCTTCCGATGACATTTTGTTTCTATTTCGACTTCTATTGCAACATAATATTATATTAAACGCGACTTAACTAACTGTAAATGAAACTCATTTGTCTTTGTCTCAGAATCACTTCCTGTCTACGGCAGGGGTTGAGAAAGTGTGTAATTGACGCTGCAATACGGCAGTCAGGTGTCTCAAATATTATCCCATTTTGATTTAATACCTACGTGACATTTGCAAATTTTCTTGTGTATGTTTTATGTAATTAAAGAGCGGATTTAACATGTACCCTACTTATTGATTACTGTGTAATTACTGTGTATGGTACACAGTAATGATTGTACTTTTATATTATTTATTATGATATTTACTTATCGTCATCATCATCATTATGTAAGTACTGACTACTGCGGAACATAGGCCTAATAAGGGGAATATTGCCATAGTAGCCATGTTTGTCGGGCGGGTTATCAACCGCAGTTTTGTATTATTAATTTTTTTATTTTTTTTTATTTTATTTTTTAAAATAACCGTTACCTCCACACTAGGATTTTCTCCTGTATCGTGGGGGAAGTTTACATACATAAATTTCGCAAGGACAAACATCCAGACGCGGAACAATTATTTGTAGGCCATACAAATACTTGTTCCGTGCGGGATTCGAACCCGCGGCCCTTAGTGCAGCAACTCATTGCTAAGCCACTGCGCCACGGAGCCGTCAATTATTTTGAATTGTTGTCAGTAAGATGCTGCTGTGCTTTCCTGTTTCGGTTTTCCTCTGTTGCCTCTAACGTATTAAACATCTGGTGTACACGAGATGGTTATACTAGTATCTATCGTGCGGTAGGATCTTTCTGTGATTTCCGTTGTTGCCCCTTACGACCCTATGAGAACAAATGAGATGGATTCTAACGCCGCCACAACACGGCAAGTAAAATATAGAAACACGCACAAAGAAACCGAAACACGGAGAAGTTCACTATACAAATAAAAAAAAATCGGTTTCTGAATTAACTTACTATTATACGTGGTAGAGTCATGTGGACTGTGTGCTCGTATGTCACCTTTCTTTGAAAAAAAAAAAACTAATTTACCTAAAGAATATTATGTCGTATGTCTTTACAAAAAACATTTACAATTTCATTTATTGTTATGACCTATTTGGAGGTAAGTTGCATACTCGTAAATTATTCAAGTAGTAATGCGATTTTAATGCGCTCGGCCCAAACGAGAACCGATACTTTACCATTTAATATTTTATTACCAGTAAACACACGGAATGGTACATTCAAATTCATATTGTATGAATTATAAGTTAGTGCTTGACTACAACCCCACCTGATTGTAAATAGTCATGCCATATCCGGCGCGAAAACGAATTTATTAACAATAAGAGAATCTCGTCTCGTCTCATGGGTGTCGTAGAGAGGAGGAAACAAGAGATGTACCAAATATTATGTATTAAGCTTCGCATCAGTATAAGGCAGGCATATTATAATGACATTGCATATATAATTTTGATGATATTCGATTTGACTAAATATTGTATAAATATCATATCTAGTTATTAATATATAATTTAATTACGTCATTGGACATTAAATTACAATACAACCTATGTGAAGCATTTCTATATAATTATCTACACTAGTCACAAAAATAAAGCGATATAAAAAATCTAATTTTTGGGTAATTTTCAACAAGCTGTAATTAAGAGGAAATGATCAAAGCGAGTGAAGAATTGCGGAGAAGTTTTGGCCAAAACCAGAAAGTTTTGTGCTTTCATGGACGTGGAAAAGGCTTTTGACAGAGTGGACAGGAATGTGTTATGGCAACACTTAACTCATTTGGTTTGAGCGCTGGTTTGATACAGGTATTGAAGTCTCTTTATAGGGACTCTAGTGCTTGTTTCAGGATCAACGGGGTCTACTCGGACTGGTTTGGCATCCAAAAGGTGTCAGACAGGGCTGTGTAGCTTCCCCTGGCTGTTTAACCTATTTATGGACAGTTGTTTGCAAACTTTAAAGTTGAAGAATGTGGTTTGAGAATGGGTGAGTTAACCGTCAAATGCCTTTTGTACGCCGATGATCGTCATATTTGCATCGTCGGCGGCCGAGTTGCAAATGATGGTTACTTTAATGAACCGGTCATGAAAAGAAAGAGGTATGAAAGTGAACGCAAGTAAGACGAAAGTGATGGTTTTTGAAAGAGAAGAAAGTAAAACGTTATGTGAAATAAGAATAGAAGTGGAGTTGATTGAGCAAGTGGATGAGTTTGTATATTTGGGATGTTTATTTAGCAGGGATGGTAGATATGATAAGGATATAGAACGACGAGTGAACGCAGGAAATAGAGTGAATGGGGCTCGCTATTATGAAAAGTCAGAATGTGTCAAAAAATGCACGTTTGGCAAGTCCCTACTTTAATGTATGGTAGTGAAAGTTGGGTGTGGCAGAAGAAGCATGAGAGTAGAATAAATGCTGTAGAAATGCGGTCATTAAGGAGTATGCTAGGCTGAATATGAATGACAGGGTGAGAAATAGTGTGATAACAGAAAAGTGTGGTTTGCAAGATGACGTTGTGACCAAGATTAAGAAAGGAATGCTTCGGTGGTTTGGTCATGTAGAAAGAATGAACGAAGAAAGAGTGACAAAGCAAATTTATGCTGCAGAAGTGAACGGCAGAGTCGGAAAGGGACGCCCTAGACGAAGGTTTATCGACCAAATTGGCGATATATTGTAGCTCCAAGTGTCTAGTTTTCAGATCTGATCATGAATTTTTTTTATCACGTATGGTTCTGGAGTGATCCTAAGGAAACTACCGAAAAAAAAAATCCAAATTTTCGTTCGTCCATTTTATCCAAAGCTATAACCAAGTTATCCAAATATGCTTAAATATGTGAATTTTTATCTATTTTTCAGTCAAAGTTATCGCTTCGAAAATAAAATTTCGTCAAAAGCCATTCATAGTACCTCATGGGGAATGTCATGCAGTTTTTAAAACCCTCCATCAATTTCCTATACGATCATTTTTTCCAGAGTTATTGATTATCAAAGTTAAAAAGAACTTTTTTCCTTTGATTGATAATAACTCTGCGGCAAATCATCGTACAGGCTTTTTGATTACGTCAAATTAAAAGGCATTAAATTTCCTGAAAAGAGTTTTAGTGAAATAATAAAAAATCATTTTTTGAAGCCCGTAGACCTTTTTTAAGACGAGCAAATATTTGGATTTTTTTTTTGATAGTTTCCTTAGGATCACTACAGAACCAAACAAGATAAAAAAAATATGGCAAGATCTGAAAACTAGACACTTGGAGCTACAATTTTTTGTTTTGATATTTGCTGTACGATCATTTCTCTCGGAGTTACAGCATGTTGAAAATGACACAAAAATTTAGTTTTTTTTTTATATCCCTTCATTTTGTGACTAGAGTATAATATCAATAATATAATGAAATAATTTAACTGTAGTAGTGTAGTAGATTTAATTGTACCTGTCATATTTTTATACCTAAGTGTTGAATGCAGATAACTTAATTTTTTCAAAGATCTATTCTGTCTGTACCTTTTACCTGTATTCACAAATAAAAATAAATTGGAATTTGATTTTGAATCTATATTAGTTCATAAAGTCCCGTTAGTGTCGTAAGAGGCGACTAAGGAAAACTCCAGGCCTCAAGGCTTTCCTTAGATAGCGGTGTAACCATCCCGCTTACGTCTGACACATTAGATCAAAACTCGACATCTGAAGCACGACAGATATAAGAAATCTTCCTCGTAACGGGAGGGGCTCCATCCAGCAGTGGACTTTACTTTCCGATGAAAAAAAGAAGAATTCTTAAAAAATTATAGTACTTTATTTAAAATTCTACTTAATAATCCTTTTGTCATTACACCTTCTTCTTTTTTATGAGCCCGTAATAGCTATCTTCTAAAACCGCAAGGAGTCTCTAATATATTTGTATACGAAATTAAATTACTACACACAGTAAGTATTTAAGTAGCCCACAAATAATTACTCTAGAAAATTATGTTTGTTCATGCACGTATTTGTAATTTATGTGCAGAAATAATCATAGAACATATACCTCCATAATAAATTACCTCATAAGGGTGATACTTGTCAAATTTGTCACGCTTGACAGGCGGGTGGAAATCGCAGCTTTTATTATTTTGATTTGCAATCATATAGATGCTGTTGATCATCTCTTGTTTAATTTACTCTATCACCCTTACGGCACTACCGGATGATATAAGATAGTATAACCCATGGGCATACACATGGGGTAGTGAATTTCTTTACACTGCCACTAGATCTACAAGGTACATTGACTAGAAAAAATCCTAGGGTAAAAGTTCGAAAGTAAATAATCTTGTTAATGACTAATATGTTGTCCAAATCGAATAAAGGTAAAATATATAAACCAATAAAATAAATAAAATTTTATATTTCTTTTCTATTATATTATAGACCACAAATAAATACAATGGATCCCTGATCAAAACATAAATAATATAAATTGACATTTACATTTTCCTTCTTCAAGAAACTAAGACAATATTTGATGACCAAATGTGAAAATTATACCAAACCTTTCCAGAAAAGTACAAAACAGAGTAAGGTCCTAGTTTTCTGTATTGGAATGTGAGTGAGTTGTCAATACATATTACTTTCCAGGTAACTTTTTCCATCCAATATGTTACTGCGACGAAATATCTGGACATATAAGTAAAAAATTTATCTGACTTATCCATGTTATCCCATTCGGAGAAAATATGTACACAATTTATTTTAGAAAATTTTTGTGACAATTTGCGTTATTACTTATATTTTTCTACCAACTTCTAAAAGGAGGAGGTACTCAATTCGACTGCATGTTTTATTGTTCAACACACATTATTTTACGTCATACTTACAAAACAGCACTTGGACATCAATGGACACATATAAATCTTGTACTCTCGTATCCGTCCGATCCGTGTTCAGTCTGATGCAATAAAATATTATGGGATTTTTTAAATATTCATCAATAATAGTGAAACGTTTTTCCGGGCAAATAAAAGTTTTTTTATAGGATAAGGGTGACAAACGAGCACACAGTCCACTTGATGGTAAATGGTTGCTGTGGCCCATAGACATCTACATCTATCCGCGATTACGAATCAAAATTCAGATGCGTTGTCACCCGTGAGGACTAAGATGGAATGCCCTGCCAGTAAAAAGGGCCTGATTCTCAACACTCACCATACGAAAGCGAAAAGCTGCTATAATATCACATACCCCATATCTTCCCTTGGGTATCGTAAGGGGTGACAGAGGGAAATTTAAACAGGAGATGAGCAGCAGCATCTTCCTGATAAGAACTTAAAATAATGACAAAACTGCGGTTGCCAACCCGCCTGCCAAGTGTGGCAACTATGGCAAATATTCCCCTATGAGGCAATCTATGGGGGACACCTACATATGTTCAGCAATGGACTTTAATAAGCTGTAACGGTAACGGTAATGGATGTTATCAACGGAGTATTAAAAATATAGAAAAAAATAATTTGCTTAGTCTCGTCCGCATATTTGACACGATATTAAATTTTTCAGAACGTTATTATTAGTTAAAAAAACCTGGTTATTTTTGGGTTAGCGCTTCGCGTGATCGCACAACATTTTTTTTTTCATCAAGTGCATGCGTGATCGCACTACATTTTTTTACTTTGTATACACTTTTAAGGGTTTTTGTGTATAATAGAATAGAATATGTTTTTATTTAATATAGATTACAAGTATAATAATACAATAAGAACACAGGTTGTACAAACTACTTACTAAACCTATTTAAAGAAACAGCTTGGAAGCGACCACCTCATACCCAGGGGATATTTTGAACCATTTATTAATTTATATTATAATAACCCTTTTTATGAAGTTTTTGTTTAATAAAATATTTAGACTTGGCAATAGAGAAACCTTGTTTATTTTTGAGACTTGTTGTTATAAGGAATCAGCAACCTCCTCGCAGAAGAAAAAGGATATCAGGGCAAAAATAAAAGAATACATATTACAATTAAATAACCAAACAACTGAAATTAAAAGACCATTTACAGAAGGGCGGGTGACTGCAACAAAGCAGTCACCCTTACAAGACAGTGTCTAGGGCAGCACGGGCACAATGGGGCTAAGCCTGACATTGTTAGAATAATCTATTTAGCAATGGTTGAACCAACTGTCTTATATGGTGCCTGCTGCTGGGCAGATGCGACGGAGAGGAAATATGTACAGCGAATACTCAATAGGCTCACACGGATGTTTAGTATTCGTATCTGCAAAGGGCACAAAACCATCTCATTGGTCTCTGGCGCGCTCCTAGCCAAGATTATTCCACTAGCCCTACGAGTCAAAGAAAACGCAGAAATATATGAGATTAAACGAGGTAAACCGGTATATATAGCCCCATAAATTAATTACTGACTCTGTGGTTGAGAATAGTCGAGAGTCGAGAAACTAGTGTTTTCTCCTGGTGTTTACTGAGTGTCTATCACTTTTTTATTAAAACTACTTATGTTTTTTTTTTCTATATTCAATTTTCTTAAATATACCGAGAGGCCAAAGTCAACATATTTATTTCTTGAAATTTTTCTTTCAGAGACTATCTCGGTTTTAGATTGTAAATAGTTTTACGGCCTCTTCTGCAAAACAAAAGAATTTCTAAATCGGCCGCATTTTCTCATAGCAAAATCCCAAGGACATTATGCCATGGAAATAAAATAATCTAGATGCCTCGACACTAGTGAGACTTTTATTTTACAGCATAAGATGCAGAGCTTGCTAGTTTAGATATATGGGGTCCCAATAAATTTATATTAAAATAGATAAAATTTAAAATATCAAGATTTACTACTTAGCCTCATACTACATCAGATTTGGCAGACTACAAATCTTCGCAAAGGAACACCGATCCCTACCAAGGATGATTAGCGAAGCTTGAATTGAATTTGAAAATCTAAATAATTTTATTATAAGAATTCTTCCAATAATAAGTTTTCCAATAATAAGATTAAAATAAGAGAGCCTTGATGGATGGCCTCATTCCATTGCTAAGATCGACAGGGTTGTATAACTTTATATAAAAGAAATGATTGTATAATCATTTCTTTTCATTTTACGATATATTGGAACGAAGTTCCTTATCGGATGGTACGAATTTGGCGGATGAGGGCTAGGCGAGAAAAGTGTAAGATTTTTCCGTCACGATCCTTCTGACGTAGTGTAGACGGCCTTGGCGGCTATAAGGAAGCGAGATGGAATAATATCCATCTCCTCGCACTTTTATCTTGCCATGAAATGAATATTATTTTATTTTAAATGACGCTTCATTTTAATAGACGCTAGTAATTCATTTATTTGTATTTGTTTATCAATAATATAATACGTAAAAGGAACTTGTTCCAACCGAGTGTTCTACGACACTCACACATGTTTTCTTTAATATTTAAAAAGGGAGATTTTAATGTAAAGTTTATAAAAGTCAAGATTTTTGTCCTAAAACAGATTGCTACTTTGACATGGAACGTTGGTCGTATAGCTGGAAACGTTGCAGGCGAAATTCAACCGTAAATGCAGAGCGACAAATTTCGATTCTAACGCGCGATAGATCACCCCACTTGCCAGCGGCGTTTTGCTAATTGTGTCGACGTTGCATGCGAGTACCGCCGCCAGCAAAGCCCTGTCACACGAGATGAAAAGTGGAAATAGCGACAAAACGGCCGTACTGTAAATACATGGACCACTGAAAATGATATGTTATATACCACGTATTAAGGGCAGATTTTTTTGTATTTTATTTGCAGGCTTTTTAACTATTGAGTACTAAAGAGTAATAAAATCTCTTTGCTATAGAAACTACAGTCCTGTTGCAGCGTATTGTCCCTGGTTGACTATTACGCTCCCGCGTCTTCCATTTTAAACAATCAGTACGTTAGAGGGTGAAACTAATATATGTAAAATATATCTTCTATATGATTTTGCGTCAAATTGCGAAGTTTTCGGGAGATTTTGACAAAAGTTTAAACCAGCGGGCAGTAGATGTCGACAGTACCTCAATTTCTTAAGGCGCCTAAGCGTACAAAATAGTTTGAGGTTTATACCAACATCGGAGTACTTGTTTCGCCGTTTCCATGCACAGACACTAAGAATTCACATGCATAATACACAAAGTCACATCACTTTTACGTATCAAAATCCACTTCAAACAATTACTTAAAAGATAAAACAGGAGCAACATTCATGGTATCAATTGACATCAGGACGTCAAACACCTCAGTCCCCTCCGTGACTATGGGTGCTGTTAATCGTCCGAAACGTCAGAAGCTTTGACTTTCGTTCGTATTCATTACGAAATATATGCGACGAGAACGTAAAGCTCATGTCTAAGATGTACAATAATAAAAACATACAACAATTTAAGTAATCTAATACCGTTTCGAAATGAGGTGAATGACTGGAGAAAAACGACTAAAGAAGCGCCGCAGATATCCTCTTTTCCAGTTTATTATATAAACAATTGAAATTTCTTTAAAAATAATCTAAAAGGGAATATACTACACTCTGGCAAGAGCAGCGCACTTATACCCCGCTTGAAAATATTGTTAGTCAAAGCTACTGCTTTTTTATGAAAGCTTTTTTAAAGAATAGGGAACAACGTTTATTAAGGAATAAGGGAGACAAACGAGCACATAATTCACCTAATGTCCTCCAGATCAAATGCCGGTCACGGCGGCCAGTTTCAATGGAGACTTTCCATCTGCGCAGAACAGTATTATAGTACTCCAGTGCAAACACAGGTGCGCTCTCGTAGTACGATGGGACGGCAATCTCTTCTAACTTCTAACGCTTAAAGCCTTGGTAGCTCAGGGGCTAAGCGCTTGCTGTAAATACCATAATACGCGAGTAATTCGGGTTCGATCCCCGCCGGCACTAATGAAATTGTTAAAAAAGATCGTGAGGAAATCTGCACGTCTGAGAAATAAGAAAAAAAAATCGAAGATGTGAAGTTTGTCAACATGCATTGGAACTGCGCAGCGGACATTTCTTTGCCCTAAAACCTTCTCAGAAATGAGAGGATTCCTGTGCCTAGCAGTGGGATTGTATATAGGCTGTAACTTTAACTTTATTAAGTAACGCTTAAAAAAGAATTATTTTATTATGAAAAACAAACCTACAACGTAATTCTTGCTCTGACATTTTGTTCCTATTTCGGCTTCTATTGCAACATAATATTATATTAAACGCGACTTAAGTAACTGTAAATGAAACTCGTTTGTCTTTGTCTCAGAATCACTTCCTGTCTACGGCAGGGGTTGAGAAAGTGTAATTAACGCTGCGAAACGGCAGTCAGGTGTCTCAAATGTTATCCCATTTTGATTTAATACCTACGTGAAATTTGCAAATTTTCTGTGTATGTTTTATGTAATTAAAGAGCGGATTTAACATGTACCCTACTTATTGATTACTGTGTAATTACTGTGTATGGTACACAGTAATGATTGTACTTTTATATTATTTATTATGATATTTACTCATCGTCATATGTGATGAATATTGCCATAGTAGCCATGTTTGTCGGGCGGGTTATCAACCGCAGTTTTGTATTATTAATTTTTTTATTTTTTTTTATTTTATTTTTTAAAATAACCGTTACCTCCACACTAGGATTTTCTCCTGTATCGTGGGGGAAGTTTACATACATAAATTTCGCAAGGACAAACATCCAGACGCGGAACAATTATTTGTAGGCCATACAAATACTTGTTCCGTGCGGGATTCGAACCCGCGGCCCTTAGTGCAGCAACTCATTGCTAAGCCACTGCGCCACGGAGCCGTCAATTATTTTGAATTGTTGTCAGTAAGATGCTGCTGTGCTTTCCTGTTTCGGTTTTCCTCTCTGTTGCCTCTAACGTATTAAACATCTGGTGTACACGAGATGGTTATACTAGTATCTATCGTAAGCGGTAGGATCTTTCTGTGATTTCCCGTTGTTGCCCCTTACGACTCCTATGAGAACAAATGAGATGGATTCTCTAACGCCGCCACAACACGGCAAAGTAAAATATAGAGACACGCACAAAGAAACCGAAACACGGAGAAGTTCACTATACAAATAAAAAAATCGGTTTTTGAATTAACTTACTATTATACATGGTAGAGTCATGTGGACTGTGTGCTCGTATGTCACCTTTCTTTGAAAAAAAAATACTAATTTACCTAAAGAGTATTATGTCGTATGTCTTTAGAAAAAACATTTACAATTTCATTTATTGTTACGACCTATTTGGAGGTAAGTTGCATACTCGTAAATTATTCAAGTAGTAATGCGATTTTAATGCGCTCGGCCCAAACGAGAACCGATACTTTACCATTTAATATTTTATTACCAGTAAACACACGGAATGGTACATTCAAATTCATATTGTATGAATTATAAGTTAGTGCTTGACTACAACCCCACCTGATTGTAAATAGTCATGCCATATCCGGCGCGAAAACGAATTTATTAACAATAAGAGAATCTCGTCTCGTCTCATGGGTGTCGTAGAGAGGAGGAAACAAGAGATGTACCAAATATTATGTATTAAGCTTCGCATCAGTATAAGGCAGGCA
Source organism: Parnassius orleans (assembly GCA_029286625.1). Taxonomy (NCBI): domain Eukaryota; kingdom Metazoa; phylum Arthropoda; class Insecta; order Lepidoptera; family Papilionidae; genus Parnassius; species Parnassius orleans. The sequence goes on along the minus strand of JAGSMP010003276.1, from coordinate 8,784 downwards.
TATTATAATGACATTACATATATAATTTTGATGATATTCGATTTGACTAAATATTTTATAAATATCATATCTAGTTATTAATATATAATTTAATTACGTCATTGGACATAAAATTACAATACAACTTATGTGAAGAATTTCTATATAATTATCTACACTAGTCACAAAAATAAAGCGATATAAAAAAAAATCTAATTTTTGGGTGATTTTCAACAAGTTGTAATTAAGAGGAAAATGATCGTAAAGCGAGTGAAGAATTGCGGAGAAGTTTTTGGCCAAAAACCAGAAAGTTTTTTGTGCTTTCATGGACGTGGAAAAGGCTTATGACAGAGTGGACAGGAATGTGTTATGGCAAACACTTAACTCATTTGGTTTGAGCCCTGGTTTGATACAGGCATTGAAGTCTCTTTATAGGGACTCTAGTGCTTGTTTCAGGATCAACGGGGTCTACTCGGACTGGTTTGGCATCCAAAAAGGTGTCAGACAGGGCTGTGTAGCTTCCCCCTGGCTGTTTAACCTATTTATGGACAGTTGTTTGCAAACTTTGAAAGTTGAAGAATGTGGTTTGAGAATGGGTGAGTTAACCGTCAAATGCCTTTTGTACGCCGATGATCAAGTCATATTTGCAACGTCGGCGGCCAAGTTGCAAATGATGGTTACTTTAATGAACCGGTCATAGAAAGTCATAGAAAAGAAAGAGGTATGAAAGTGAACGCAAGTAAGACGAAAGTGATGGTTTTTGAAAGAGAAGAAAGTAAAACGTTATGTGAAATAAGAATAGAAGGGGAGTTGATTGAGCAAGTGGATGAGTTTGTATATTTGGGATGTTTATTTAGCAGGGATGGTAGATATGATAAGGATATAGAACGACGAGTGAACGCAGGAAATAGAGTGAATGGGGCTCTACACGCTATTGTGAAGAGTCAGAATGTGTCAAAAATGCACGTTTGGCATTCACAATGCTGTGTTAGTCCCTACTTTAATGTATGGTAGTGAAAGTTGGGTCTGGCAGAAGAAGCATGAGAGTAGAATAAATGCTGTAGAAATGCGGTCATTAAGGAGTATGCTAGGCTGAATATGAATGACAGGGTGAGAAATAGTGTGATAACAGAAAAGTGTGGTTTGCAAGATGACGTTGTGACCAAGATTAAGAAAGGAATGCTTCGGTGGTTTGGTCATGTAGAAAGAATGAACGAAGAAAGAGTGACAAAGCAAATTTATGCTGCAGAAGTGAACGGCAGAGTCGGAAAGGGACGCCCTAGACGAAGGTTTATCGACCAAATTGGCGATATATTGTAGCTCCAAGTGTATAGTTTTCAGATCTGGCCATGAATTTTTTTATCATGTATGGTTCTGGAGTGATCCTAAGGAAACTACCGAAAAAAAATTCCAAATTTTCGTTCGTCTATTTTATCCAAAGCTATAACCAAGTTATCCAAATATGCTTAAATATGTGAATTTTTATCTATTTTTCAGTCAAAGTTATCGCATCGAAAAAAAAATTTCGTCAAAAGCCATTCATAGTAACTCATGGGGAATATCATGCAGTTTTTAAAACCCTCCTTCAGTTTCCTATACGATTATTATTTTCCAGAGTTATTGATTATCAAAGTTAAAAAGAACTTTTTTCCTTTGATTGATAATAACTCTGCGGCAAATAATCGTACAGGCTTTTTGATTACGTCAAATTAAAAGGCATTAAATTTCCTGAAAAGAGTTTTAGTGAAATAATGAAAAATCATTTTTTGAAGCCCGTAGACCTTTTTTAAGACGAGCAAAAATTTGGATTTTTTTTGATAGTTTCCTTAAGATCACTACAGAACCAAACAAGATAAAAAAATTAAGGCGAGATCTGAAAGCTAGACACTTGGAGCTACAATTTGTTGTTTTGATATTTGCTGTACGATCATTTTCCTCGGAGTTACAGCTTGTTGAAAATGACACAATTCTTTTTTTATATCCCTTAATTTTGTGACTAGAGTATAATATCAATAATATAATGAAATAATTTAACTGTAGTATTGTAGTAGATTTAATTGTACCTGTCATATTTTTATACCTAAGTGTTGAATGCAGCTAACTTAATTTTTCAAAGATCTATTCTGTCTGTACTTTTACCTGTATTCACAAATAAAATAAATTGGAATTTGATTTTGAATCTATATTAGTCCATAAAGTCCCGTTAGTGTCGTAAGAGGCGACTAAGGAAAACTCCAGGCCTCAAGGCTTCCCTTAGATAGCGGTGTAACCATCCCGCTTACGTCTGACACATTAGATCAAAACTCGACATGTGAAGCACGACAGATATAAGAAATCTTCCTCGTAACGGGAGGGGCTCCATCCAGCAGTGGACTTTACTTTCCGATGAAAAAAAGAAGAATTCTTAAAAAATTATAGTACTTTATTTAAAATTATATTTAATAATCCTTTTGTCTTTACACATTCTTCTTTTTTAGCCCGTAATAGCCATCTCCTAAAACCGCAAGGAGTATCTAATATATTTGTATACGAAATTAAATTACTACACATATTAAGTATTTAAGTAGCCTACAAATAATTACTCTAGAAAATTATGTTTGTTCATGCACGTATTTGTAATTTATGTGCAGAAATAATCATAGAACATATACCTCCATAATAAATTACCTCATAAGGGTGATACTTGTCAAATTTGTCACGCTTGACAGGCGGGTGGAAATCGCAGCTTTTATTATTTTGATTTGCAATCATATAGATGCTGTTGATCATCTCTTGTTTAATTTACCTCTATCACCTCTTACGGCACTACCTGGATGATATAAGTTAGTATAACCCATGGACATACACATGGGGTAGTGAATTTCTTTACACTGCCACTAGATCTACAAGGTACATTGACTAGAAAAAATCCTAGGGTAAAAGTTCGTAAGTAAATAATCTTGTTAATGACTTATATGCTGTCCAAATCGAATAAAGGTAAAATATATAAACCAATAAAATAAATAAAATTTTATATTTCTTTTCTATTATATTATAGACCACAAACAAATACAATGGATCCCGGATCAAAACATAAATAATATAAATTGACATTTACATTTTCCTTCTTCAAGAAACTAAGACAATATTTGATGACCAAATGTGAAAATTATACCAAACCTTTCCAGAAAAGTACAAAACAGAGTATGGTCCTAGTTTTCTGTATTGGAATGTGAGTGAGTTGTCAATACATATTACTTTCCAGGTAACTTTTTCCATCCAATATGTTACTGCGACGAAATATCTGGACATATAAGTAAAAAATTTATCTGACTTATCCATGTTATCCCATTCGGAGAAAATATGTACACAATTTATTTTAGAAAATTTTTGTGACAATTTGCGTTATTACTTATATTTTTCTACCAACTTCTAAAAGGAGGAGGTACTCAATTCGACTGCATGTTTTATTGTTCAACACACATTATTTTACGTCATACTTACAAAACAGCACTTGGACATCAATGGAAGCATATAAATCTTGTACTCTCGTATCCGCCCGTTCCGTGTTCAGTCTGATGCAATAAAATATTATGGGATTTTTAAATATTCATCAATAATAGTGAAACGTTTTTCCGGGCAAATCAAAGTTTTTTTATAGGATAAGGGTGACAAACGAGCACACAGTCCACTTGATGGTAAATGGTTGCTGTGGCCCATAGACATCTACATCTATCCGCGATTACGAATCAAAATTCAGATGCGTTGTCACCCGTGAGGACTAAGATGGAATGCCTCGTTTCCAGTAAAAAGGGCCTCCGGTTCTCAACACTCACCATACGAAAGCGAAAAGCTGCTATAATATCACATACCCCATATCTTCCCTTGGGTATCGTAAGGGGTGACAGAGGGAAACTTAAACAGGAGATGAGCAGCAGCATCTTCCTGATAAGAACTTAAAATAATGACAAAACTGCGGTTGCCAACCCGCCTGCCAAGTGTGGCAACTATGGCAAATATTCCCCTATGAGGCAATCTATGGGGGAGACGTACATATGTTCAGCAGTGGACTTTAATAAGCTGTAACGGTAACGGTAATGGATGTTATCAATGGAGTATTAAAAATATAGAAAAAAATAATTTGCTTAGTCTCGTCCGCATATTTGACACGATATTTAATTTTTCAGAACGTTATTATAAGTTAAAAACCTGGTTATTTTTAAGAGGCTTCGCGTGATCGCACAACAATTTTTTTCATCAAGTGCATGCGTGATCGCACTACATTTTTTTACTTTGTATACACTTTTAAGGGTTTTTGTGTATAATAGAATAGAATATGTTTTTATTTAATATAGATTACAAGTATAATAATACAATAAGAACACAGGTTGTACAAACTACTTACTAAACCTATTTAAAGAAACAGCTTGGAAGCGACCACCTCATACCCAGGGGATATTTTGAACCATTTATTAATTTATATTATAATAACCCTTTTTATGAAGTTTTTGTTTAATAAAATATTTAGACTTGGCAATAGAGAAACCTTGTTTATTTTTTGAGACTTGTTGTTATAAGGAATCAGCAACCCTCCTCACAGAAGAACAAAAGGATATCAGGGCAAAAATAAAAGAATACATATTACAATTAAATAACCAAACAACTGAAATTAAAAGACCATTTACCAGCAAGCAAGGGTGACTGCAACAAAGCAGTCACCCTTTACAAGACAGTGTCTAGGGCAGCACGGGCACAATGGGGGCTAAGCTCTGACATTGTTAGAATAATCTATTTAGCAATGGTTGAACCAACTGTCTTATATGGTGCCTGCTGCTGGGCAGATGCGACGGAGAGGAAATATGTACAGCGAATACTCAATAGGCTCACACGGATGTTTAGTATTCGTATCTGCAAAGGGCACAAAACCATCTCATTGGTCTCTGGCGCGCTCCTAGCCAAGATTATTCCACTAGCCCTACGAGTCAAAGAAAACGCAGAAATATATGAGATTAAACGAGGTAAACCGGTATATATAGCCCCATAAATTAATTACTGACTCTGTGGTTGAGAATAGTCGAGAGTCGAGAAACTAGTGTTTTCTCCTGGTGTTTACTGAGTGTCTATCACTTTTTTATTAAAACTACTTATGTTTTTTTTTTCTATATTCAATTTTCTTAAATATACCGAGAGGCCAAAGTCAACATATTTATTTCTTGAAATTTTTCTTTCAGAGACTATCTCGGTTTTAGATTGTAAATAGTTTTTACGGCCCTCTTCTGCAAAACAAAAAGAATTTCTAAATCGGCCGCATTTTCTCATAGCAAAATCCCAAGGACATTATGCCATGGAAATAAACTAATCTAGATGCCTCGACACTAGTGAGACTTTTATTTTACAGCATAAGATGCAGAGCTTGCTAGTTTAGATATATGGGGGTCCCAATAAATTTATATTAAAATAGATAAAATTTAAAATATCAAGATTTACTACTTAGCCTCATACTACATCAGATTTGGCAGACTACAAATCTTCGCAAAGGAACACCGATCCCTACCAAGGATGATTAGCGAAGCTTGAATTGAATTTGAAAAATCTAAATAATTTTATTATAAGAATTCTTCCAATAATAAGTTTTCCAATAATAAGATTAAAATAAGAGAGCCTTGGATGCATGGCCTCATTCCATTGCTAAGATCGACAGGGTTGTATAATTATATAAAAAGAAATGATTGTATAATCATTTCTTTTCATTTTACGATATATTGGAACGAAGTTCCTTATCGGATGGTATGAATTTGGCGGATGAGGGCTGGCGAGAAAAGTGTAAGATTTTTCCGTCACGATCCTTCTGACGTAGTGTAGACGGCCTTGGCGGCTATAAGGAAGCGAGATGGAATAATATCCATCTCCTCGCACTTTTATCTTGCCATGAAATGAATATTATTTTATTTTAAATGACGCTTCATTTTAATAGACGCTAGTAATTCATTTATTTGTATTTGTTTATCAATAATATAATACGTAAAAGGAACTTGTTCCAACCGAGTGTTCTACGACACTCACACATGTTTTTTCTTTAATATTTAAAAAGGGAGATTTTAATGTAAAGTTTATAAAAGTCAAGATTTTTGTCCTAAAACAGATTGCTACTTTGACATGGAACGTTGGTCGTATAGCTGGAAACGTTGCAGGCGAAATTCAACCGTAAATGCAGAGCGACAAATTTCGATTCTAACGCGCGATAGATCACCCCACTTGCCAGCGGCGTTTTGCTAATTGTGTCGACGTTGCATGCGAGTACCGCCGCCAGCAAAGCCCTGTCACACGAGATGAAAAGTGGAAATAGCGACAAAACGGCCGTACTGTAAATACATGGACCACTGAAAATGATATGTTATATACCACGTATTAAGGGCAGATTTTTTTGTATTTTATTTGCAGGCTTTTTAACTATTGAGTACTAAAGAGTAATAAAATCTCTTTGCTATAGAAACTACAGTCCTGTTGCAGCGTATTGTCCCTGGTTGACTATTACGCTCCCGCGTCTTTCCATTTTAAACAATCAGTACGTTAGAGGGTGAAACTAATATATGTAAAATATATCTTCTATATGATTTTGCGTCAAATTGCGAAGTTTTCGAGATTTTGACAAAAGTTTAAACCAGCGGGCAGTAGATGTCGACAGTACCTCAATTTCTTAAGGCGCCTAAGCGTACAAAATAGTTTGAGGTTTATACCAACATCGGAGTACTTGTTTCGCCGTTTCCATGCACAGACACTAAAAATTCACATGCATAATACACAAAGTCACATCACTTTTACGTATCAAAATCCACTTCAAACAATTACTTAAAAGATAAAACAGGAGCAAGATTCATGGTATCAATTGACATCAGGACGTCAAACACCCCAGTCCCCTCCGTGACTATGGGTGCTGTTAATCGTCCGAAACGTCAGAAGCTTTTATTTCGTTCGTATTCATTACGAAATATATGCGACGAGAACGTAAAGCTCATGTCTAAGATGTACAATAATAAAAACATACAACAATTTAAGTAATCTAATACCGTTTCGAAATGAGGTGAATGACTGGAGAAAAAACGACTAAAGAAGCGCCGCAGATATCCTCTCTTTTCAAGTTTTTTATATAAACAATTGAAATTCCTTTAAAAATAATCTAAAAGGGAATATACTACACTCTGGCAAAAGCAGCGCACTGAAACTATTGTTAGTCAAAGCTACTGCTTTTTTATGAAAGCTTTTTTAAAGAATAGGGAACAAAGTTTATTAAGGAATAAGGGAGACAAACGAGCACATAATTCACCTAATGTCCTCCAGATCAAATGCCGGTCACGGCGGCCAGTTTCAATGGAGACTTTCCATCTGCGCAGAACAGTATTATAGTGCTCCAGTGCAAACACAGGTGCGCTCTCGTAGTACGATGGGACGGCAATCTCTTCTAACTTCTAACGCTTAAAGCCTTGATAGCTCAGGGGCTAAGCGCTTTCTGTAAATACCATAATACGCGAGTAATTCGGGTTCGATCCCCGCCGGCACTAATGAAATTGGTAAAAGATCGTGAGGAAATCTTCACGTCTAAGAAATAAGAAAAAAATCGAAGATGTGAAGTTTGTCAACATGCATTGAACTGCGCAGCGGACATTTCTTTGCCCTAAAACCTTCTCAGAAATGAGAGGATTCCTGTGCCTAGCAGTGGGATTGTATATAGGCTGTAACTTTAACTTTATTAAGTAACGCTTAAAAAAGAATTATTTTATTATGAAAAACAAACCTACAACGTAATTCTTGCTCTGACATTTTGTTCCTATTTCGGCTTCTATTGCAACATAATATTATATTAAACGCGACTTAAGTAACTGTAAATGAAACTCGTTTGTCTTTGTCTCAGAATCACTTCCTGTCTACGGCAGGGGTTGAGAAAGTGTGTAATTAACGCTGCGAAACGGCAGTCAGGTGTCTCAAATGTTATCCCATTTTGATTTAATACCTACGTGAAATTTGCAAATTTTCTTGTGTATGTTTTATGTAATTAAAGAGCGGATTTAACATGTACCCTACTTATTGATTACTGTGTAATTACTGTGTATGGTACACAGTAATGATTGTACTTTTATATTATTTATTATGATATTTACTCATCGTCATATGTGATGAATATTGCCATAGTAGCCATGTTTGTCGGGCGGGTTATCAACCGCAGTTTTGTATTATTTATTTTTAATTTATTTTATTTTATTTTTAAAATAACCGTTACCTCCACACTAGGATTTTCTCCTGTATCGTGGGGGAAGTTTACATACATAAATTTCGCAAGGACAAACATCCAGACGCGGAACAATTATTTGTAGGCCATACAAATACTTGTTCCGTGCGGATTCGAACCCGCGGCCCTTAGTGCAGCAACTCATTGCTAAGCCACTGCGCCACGGAGCCGTCAATTATTTTGAATTGTTGTCAGTAAGATGCTGCTGTGCTTTCCTGTTTCGGTTTTCCTCTCTGTTGCCTCTAACGTATTAAACATCTGGTGTACACGAGATGGTTATACTAGTATCTATCGTAAGCGGTAGGATCTTTCTGTGATTTCCCGTTGTTGCCCCTTACGACTCCTATGAGAACAAATGAGATGGATTCTCTAACGCCGCCACAACACGGCAAAGTAAAATATAGAGACACGCACAAAGAAACCGAAACACGGAGAAGTTCACTATACAAATAAAAAAATCGGTTTTTGAATTAACTTACTATTATACATGGTAGAGTCATGTGGACTGTGTGCTCGTATGTCACCTTTCTTTGAAAAAATAC
>JAGSMP010003275.1:0-13010 GCA_029286625.1 Parnassius orleans | reverse complement strand
GTTCACTATACAAATAAAAAATCGGTTTTTGAATTAACTTACTATTATACATGGTAGAGTCATGTGGACTGTGTGCTCGTATGTCACCTTTCTTTGAAAAAATACTAATTTACCTAAAGGACGCATCAATGTCTCGGAACGTAAATACCAGCGCTCTTAAAAGTATAATTCCGCCTCCAGGTCCTTCAAAAGAGTCACACCGGCAGAATTGGCGAGAAGCTAGTTCGCCTTCCTTCGAACCTGTGCATTCTGGTCTCTCGCCAAGGCTGTCCAGGGAACTTCTGTCAGGTACCTCTTCCATCTCTGCACAGAGGACGACTCACTGGCCCATGCCGGAGGAGAAAAGCCGAACTATTACTCTTTGCGTCCAACTCGACTCTCGATGACGGGGGGAACACACCGCCGACCATCCCGCGGTGTGATTACTCCATGCCGTATGTGCAGTTTACACAGCGTTCGGTTCGCAAAGCACTCCTCTTCTTGGACGTCAGCAAGTCGAGTGGGACTGATGGAGTCCCTCCCATTGTGCTTTTAGACGTGTGCTCCGGAGTTGACACCGGTTTTAACACGTCTTTTCCGGTACTCCTACTCCCAAGGCGAAGTCCCGAATTCATGGAAAGCAACTTGGGTCTAGCCGATCCCTAAAAACCGCGACCGCTCAGGGCCTTCCAATTACAGGGCGCCATCACCTCCTTGTTCTCCGAACTAATGGAGTCTATTATAAGCTGCCAGCTCATGAGGTACCTTGAGAATCACCAACTGATTAGTGACCGCCAATACGGTTTTCGTCGGGATCGATCAGCTGGCGATCTTCTGGTCTACCTGACTAATAGATGGGCGGAGGCAGTAGAGTCCATGGGGGAGGAATTGGCCGTTAGTTTGGACAAAGCGAAGGCCTTCGATCGGGTCTGGCACAAAGCGCTTCTTTCGAAGCTCCCTTCCTATGGGCTTCCCGAGAAATTGTGCAATTGGATCACCAGTTTCCTTGCTGATCGGAGCATCAAGGTCATAGTAGACGGTGCATGCTCTGATTACAAGCCTATTGACGCTGGTGTTCCACAAGGCTGCGTTCTATCATCAACGCTGTTACTTCTGCATATCAATGATATGTTGCAAACCGGTAACATTCATTGCTATGCGGATCACAGCACTGGTGATGCTTTGTACCCCGGCCGTGCCAATATTTCTTGGTAAAACGTCGCCGAGTACCGGGACAAACTTGTGTCTGAAATCGAGTCTTTGCTGAACAAAGTCTCCGATTGAAGGCGTCTAAATCTAGTCCAGTTCAATCTCCAGAAGGCACAAGTTTGCGCGTTAACTGCTAAAAAGAACACCTTTGTCGTATCTCCTCTGTTTCAAGGCACTCCCCTTACTGTCTCAGCTAGCATTGGAATCCTTGGCGTCGACATATCGAATAGTGTGCAGTTTCGTGGTCACTTGGAAGGGAAGACCAAATTGGCTTCTAAAAACCTTGGCGTACTTGGCAGAGCGAGGCAGTATTTCATGCCGGCACATCGCTTGCAACTTTACAAAGCGCAAGATCGGCCTCACATGCAATACTGTTCTCATCTCTGGGCCGGGGCACCCGAGTGCCAGCTCCTTCCAATTGACCGAGTTTTTTCTGATCGGCTCGATTCACTGGCGCTGCGTAGGGATGTAGCATCCCTTTACATTTTCTTTCGCATCTACCACGGGGAGTGCCCTGAGGAATTGTTTGGATTAATTCCAGCCGCCAAATTTCACGAACGCACATCGCGTCAAAATTCACGATATCATCCTCACCATCTGGATGCTTGGCGGTCTACAACTGTGCGTTTTACTAGGAGTTTTCTTCCTCGTACAATTTCTATGTGGAATTATTTACCACCAGCGATTTTTCCGGACCGATACGACTTAGGGACCTTCAGGAAAAGAGCTTAGTCTTTTCTAAAAGGCCGGCAACGCACTTGCAATACCACTGGTGTTGCGATTGTTCATGGGCGGTGGTATTCACTTACCATCAGGTGAGCCGCATGCTCGTTTGCCCCCTCCTCTCTTCTATAAAAATATGTATCAATTTTAAATTTTCGCAGGGATCAATTTGTGGTAATTGTACTGGAAAGCACTATGTGCCACTGGTAATATAAATACAGCCAATATTGGAAAAATGTAGTTTTAAATTTTGCTAGCATCGATTTATTTGCTTAATATTTATGTACGTCGATTTACTTACTTCATACGTTTGTGACAGATGAAGTTTACCATTGGACTACCATTAGATACTAGAACCTGTATTATTACAGGATACGGGCATTCCATCTAATTCTCTAGAAGTGAAAACGCAGCTGTAGTCATCTTTATATATTTGAGATTAATTACAGGTATCCATGAGCTGCAGTAGCCACTAACAAACAGGTGGACTGTAAGTTCGTTTGTTACTTCAATTTTATAAAAAAACACTTTCTGAATAAAATAATACTTTACACAAATAATGAGAGATTCATTCTCTTGTACTTTCCCTCCCAATACAAAAGTGTACAAGGTAGAACCTTGTAGAGATACTAATGTGAGCCCCACTTACATGATCTCAATGCACTTAAATTTTCCAAAAACAAGAGAACAAACAACACCTACGTAATTTTAATTGAAGCTTAGGACCATGATAGGTGACCACGCTCTTTCAGAATGCCAGCGGAAAATACCAGCACAATGCCGCTGTGGTTTTTTTTACAAAACTTAAGTCAAAAACGAACTTATACTACCTGACGGTAACTTGAAACAAGAAGGATACTGATGCATTATCACTTCTGAGGTCTAAGTTATAATACCTCACAGCCTATAATTATACTGTCTCTCTATATCCTTCAAACCGGAACACATCAATGCAACCACTGCTATTTGGCGGCAGAAATGGGTAAGAGGGTAGTACCAGACGGATTCCAAGCAGAAATGGAGTGCTACCGCTTAGTAAAAAATAAATCCTTGTAAATTCAGTGACAAGAATCAGAGACCATTGTTACTGGTAAGGAAGCATTTTTTCATTTTAGAATTCGAAGGTGAACCTTCTGCATTTTGATATTTTATCAAGGATAGATGTATGTAGGTCTCTATGGGCTTCAGCATCCGTATATTACAAAGTCGGTGAACTGGGAATCCACATCACATCGCCTAGGTAAAAAGTTATTAAATAAATTAAAATATTTTTCGATTCTGAAAAATAATAATTTATGTAATTATCATCGAATTTGATTAATATTTATAAAATTCAACACATGGACACTATAAGTACTCACTAACTTACTCGTTATGGAGTTAAAGAAGATAACACACCTGAAGGTAGTGTTAATTGCTCGTAATTGGGAGCCTATTTCCGGTAGAATCGTAGCATACGAGTATACGAGTAGACAGTAATTAAAAAAGACCATTATTTTACTTATTCATTTATTTTTCTTTTTATCCAGCCTGTAATAATCCACTGCTGAGTATAAACCTATCCCTATATCTTTATATAAAATAAGGGTGACAAACGAGCACAAGTTCACCTGATGGTAATTGGATGCGGTAGACATCTACATCTATCATCGATTATGTATCTAAATGCAGATGCGTTGTCATCCTTGAGGCCCAAAGTAGTGTGCCTCATTACACGTTGGTTTTCTGAGAGAGCATGTTACTTTTACGGTCGAGAACACCCATTCGTACGTACTAAATCATAATTCAGCTACAGCGTGCCTCTATCACGATAAAATAAGTAGAGTTTTCAAAAGCCCCTTCCTTGGTTATCAGATTGGCGACCGCAGTACACAAGGCTACTTGCACCTCTGAAGCTGCTTCCTACCGCCAGTCTGTTATACCGTCATCTTTCAGAGGCCACAAGATCTATATGGCTTTTTCCAATGTTACCACTTACGAACTCGTAGCACTATAAAGGTTGGTGATACCCTTACGCCACCACAATACGGCAAACCTTTTCTTTAATCACTATTATGAAAACCCTGCCACAATATACAAATTTTTTCTACACACATTTTAAATCAATGTGTTATTTACTCCATATTACTGAGTGAGAGAGTGTACGATGGTCTAATAAACGGATTTTATTTATTGTTGGTTCATCTGCTATTATGTGGCTAATGAAACCAATGTTTATTTATTTATTTATTTGTGCTTTGTTCACAAACGCGTACAATCGTTTAAAGTGCGGGACGTCCGATACAATATCGTAATGACAAGCATAAAAGAAAAAGTAGCGATTGTGACAAACCTTAATTTACATATTGTGCAGAAGTCATTTTGACGTTATAATTATGATATAATGAGTAAAAGAATATCCATTACTAACGGCAGACTTAGGGAAACATACAAGGAGATCGTCAGCAGCGTCTTCCTAATAACCCCGTCGTACCACCTGTCTACTAAGCGTGGCAATCGTGGTGTAAAAAAACTATGTATTAATGCATTAATAGGCTGTAACGGATAAATAAAATTCCATTATCTTTACTACTTATTAAACTCTGCAATACTATCTATGTATATCATCATTATACACTAATATACTATCAATACATATTTTAATAAAGCAGACGACATATCGTGATAGTAGGTTAACTGCCTCGTTAGGCCCTTAGGCCCAAAATATGTAATTGGGCTTTTCTGTCGATAATTTCTCAGTGGAGCCTGAAGTCAGAAAGTTGGTGGTGTTTCACCCCGTGCCTCGAAAAGCACGTAAAACTGTTGTTCCTACGCCTGATCTCTCTCTGGTCGTATCGGATTGCCGGCCCATCGGACTATAAAGTGAGGGAATAGTAACCACTATAATCCTGTCCTGCACAGATGGCTAGTCTGAGAATTTCTTGACAGAAAAACCCTATAGCTGCTTTTAGTCCGACAATGATTTAAAATCAGGGACAACATGATGAGCAGTCGTTTTTTGTTTTAAGTATACACATGATGCTTATGAATTAATCCCAAAATTTGTTCGTTTTCAAATAAGGTAAGGTCGAGGTTTTTAAACTTTTATTAATAAAACTCGTGATGTCGACGTTATGCAAGGGAAATGTAAGAATTCAAAACCTAATATGAAAAAACGGACAATAGCTTAAATAAGTTTTTATTAAGCCTTTAGAGAGGGAATATTTTCTTTGATGTTTATTCAGCCAAGTAAGACTTCATTAAGCATAGCGTTTACAGTAAAATTTTGAACTCTAATACAATCATTACCTACTGTTGAACAATGTAAGGTGTAAAAGAAATATTTTGTGGAAACTATTTATTACAAAATTATAAATGTGGCCTGTCACAAGGTCTTTTTAAGCTAAAACAATTGAACAGCTTGCAAATACTGAAGTTCTGATACAAAAATTCTTCAGTTTTAATCAACTTACAGGAAATAAAATGTCATGTATGGGCGGTGCCGAATCGTAAGAGCTGACTTTGAAAAATACTAATAAAATCTTATGGCTTCTGAGATGGCGATATGACCAATTTATTTACTTTGCACGTCTACGTTGCGAGATGACTGGTACTGTGGTCATCAATCCATTTAGCAATCGTGACGATTGAGGCAAATCCTCCCTACAATGGGAGAGACCCATGTCCAGCAGTAGACTTTCCAAGCGGGCCATTGTAGAAGAAGACGAGGAAATTATAAACACATACGCAACGTTTATTTTTATACATAAAAAAGAGTGACCAGTGAATACACACCTCATTTGATAATGAATGGACGCTATAGCCCATAGACACCGACTTCGGTATTCTATTTGGCATAATCCCGACACACTTATATAGCTTCTTTTATATCACATACATGGTCGTCGGTTAAGTGTAATATTCATTTGGCCCATAGTCAAAATATCGCCAACTTGGTCGATTAACTTGCATATAGGTTGTATCTTTCCGACTCTGTCACTAATTTCTAAGGCATAAATTTACTTTGTCACTTTTTCAACTCTCAACACAGACATATGTCGCCATTTAAGAATAACTTTTTATATCAAAAAAATAAATAATTCTATTGAAGTTTGTCGTTGTGGGATTCGTTTTTGTTTCACAATAAACCTTTTCAAATGCCAACAACGCACGTGTGATTGTTATTGTAAATATTGTTGCAAATGCACGGCGGCGGTGATCTTTTATCAAAGAAATTTGCCATTTTCATTTGCCTCGTTTTTAAAAGAAATGACTTTTAAAACGAGGCAAATGAGAATGGCAAATTTCTTTGCATATATCAGGGAGGACTCGTAGCATATATCTTGTTATTTTTCTATAAGATATAAAATTGAACTGTTATTTTTAACCAAAAGAAGTTCTTCCCTTCCTTTCTCTTTCTTTATCCTCTTCTTTATCAGCCCGTAAAAGTCAACTGCTTGAAATGGCTTATAACTGAATGGGGTGATGGATTCCCTTTCGCCGCCAACCACATGGCATACAAGACGTTTTAAGTATAATAAATGCATTTAACGTAGATTTTTTTTACAGTCCAGCACTATACAATTGAGTTTGTGATAATTATGTCCTCAGAATTTCACAAAGTGAAATGAATAATGCAGTGCAGCGCTCGCACTTTGTAAGCTGCAGTCATTACAACTTGAATGTATGTAGCTCGACAATAGCATTACAATGTTTATATAATATAGTTTATTAGTTATTTTTGTCCACTAAAATGTATTATGTGGTTTTTTTAATTACTTATTATAATCGCAAATATATAAAAGCTATATATTTAAGGCCCGCGGCACGAACGCAGGGACCGCTCCGGGTCGGAAAAGACCACGTTTTCATAGAATACTAGCGTAAAATAGAACCTTAATTCTAAGTTGCGTATGGTGAGTGTTAAAAACTGGAGACCCTTTTATTGATAATGGAGAATTCCATATTAGTCCTCATGGATGACTCTTACGACACCCACCGGACGAAATAGTGTAATAGGTTTTCTTCCGATGCCACTATGCGACTACGATGATTTCACTTATATTTGAAGACTGTTGTACATAAATTTTACTTTTGTTACATAAAATAAAACTATCAAAAAATATGCCAATAATTTAGGTAGGTACACAGGTACATAATGTTTTCAACAAAACTAGTCCATTTTCATGAAAATTTAAACCAAATATTCAATATTCAAATCCAATCCCCAACGCAAGAGCTGTGTAATTAAAAAGTATAAAACATCAAAGCAATTCTAAATTAACTTACTATGTCATCAGGTTTTGGTGACATCTGTTGTTGATTGCGCTCGTAAGGATAAATAAAATTTCACAAACATGAAATGAATCATAGTGGCTTTTTATCCAAATATTATAAATTTTAGTTGGGATTGTGGGATCAACCAACTGTGCTACTTTATTTCTCTTTCTCATTAATTACATGTCCGGTATTTTAGGTATGCAGACGTGGTAAAGTAATGCTGCAGCTATATTGTGGTTGCAGCACGAATGGGTCGGCTCCACCGGGATAGGACCACGCTCTCACAGAATACCGACGTAAAATAGCAGCTTAATGCTGTTGTGTTTCGTATGGTGAGTGTAGAGAACCGGAGACCCTTTTTACTGGAAACGAGGCATTCCATCTCAGTCCACAGGCGTGACAACGCATCTGCATTTTGATTCTTAATTTAGGATAAATGTAGATGTCTATGGGCCACAGCATCCACTTACCATCTGACTGTGTGCTCGTGTGTCACACTTATTCTATAAAAAAATGCCACTGTTGTGCAGAGCTACAAGTCCAGAAAGTTAAACAACGAACAGGTCAAGGTTTATGGGGCAAAATATTGGAAAATAAATTTTTCATTTTGTCATAAAACAAATTTAAGTTTTGGGGATAAAATATAGCCTAGATCTTTCCTGGCCTTGGTCTCTATCTGTTCGTAAAGTTTCAACACAATCAGTTCAGCCATCCCGAAGATTAGCCAAGACAATGAATTGTGTTAATCTAGCCACATCTGCGCAAGATAGATATATCTATTTCTAATCTGATTTGCCAAGCTGGTTTATTGTTAAATGAATTCCGCTTTTTAAGGGCCGTTTGAAATTTTGTATCCTAATTGTTTTGAGATAACTAAAGCTGAGCAATATATAAGGGTATGAATATGTAATAACTCAGTATCAATACTATAGAATTTTGGTAAAATATGACTATTGAAAATGTTTAGTAAACTATATAGCCGCTTATTTTCTTTAATCTCGGCACTTTTGGTCTTATGCTGGGGTCAGTACCATTATACAATGCAAGATTAGTCTGCAGTTCATCGGTTAACTTCTGTACTGTACCATTATCTGTCAGATTTATTTCAGCTGGGTGTGAAACGCTAAAAGACTAGTTTGAGCCGTGCAGCTCATTGCTACAGTTTGTGTTGCAGAATTAGACGTTAAGGTAGTTGATCGAGTTTCGAATAAGGAAGGGGTGGAGATGTCTCACGAAGGCTAAAAGGTCGAGATTTGAATTACCCGCTGTTATATGGTCGGTATCTCTTGTATCTGAACGTGAGCCCGAAATATTATTCCCAGCTTTCTCGTTTTCAATTATTTTAGCTACTTGTTGCTTTATATTTTTTAAAGTCGGCTCTTACGATTCGGCTGCATATACATCACATTTTATTTCCTGTAAGTTGATTAAAACTAAAGAATTTTTGTATCAGGACTTCAGTATTTGCAAGGTGTCCAATCATTTTAGCTTAAAGACCTTGTGACAGGCCACATTTATAATTTTGTAATAAATAGTTTCCACAAAATATTTCTTTACACCTTACATTGTTCAACAGTAGGTAATGATTGTATTAGAGTTCAAAATTTTACTGTAAACGCTATGCTTAATGAAGTCTTACTTGGCTGAATAAACATCAAAGAAAATATTCCCTCTCTAAAGGCTTAATAAAAACTTATTTAAGCTATTGTCCGTTTTTTCATATTAGGTTTTGAATTCTTACATTTCCCTTGCATAACGTCGACATCACGAGTTTTATTAATAAAAGTTTAAAAACCTCGACCTTACCTTATTTGAAAACGAACAAATTTTGGGATTAATTCATAAGCATCATGTGTATACTTAAAACAAAAAAACGACTGCTCATCATGTTGTCCCTGATTTTAAATCATTGTCGGACTAAAATCAGCTATAGGGTTTTTCTGTCAATAAATTCTCAGGCTAGCCATCTGTGCAGGACAGGATTATAGTGCTTACTATTCCCTCACTTTATAGTCCGATGGGCCGGCAATCCGATACGACCAGAGAGAGATCAGGCGTAGGAACAACAGCTTTACGTGCTTTTCGAGGCACGGGGGTGAAACACCACCATCTTTCTGACTTCAGGCTCCCACTGAGAAATTATTGACAGAAAAGCCCAATTACATATTTTGGGCCTACCCGGGATTCGGACCCTGGACCACATGATCGGTAGTCACGCTTACGGCTACTTCAATAACGAGGCAGTTAACCTATTATCACGATATATCGTCTGCTTTATTAAAATATGTATTGATAGTATATTAGTGTATAATGATGATATACATAGATAGTATTGCAGAGTTTAATAAGTAGTAAAGATAATGGAATTTTATTTATCCGTTACAGCCTATTAAAGTCACATATTGCATTGATGCACATAGTTTTTTAACACCACGATTGCCACGCTTAGTAGACAGGTGGTACGACGGGGTTATTAGGAAGACGCTGCTGACGATCTCCTTGTATGTTTCCCTAAGTCTGCCGTTAGTAATGGATATTCTTTTACTCATTATGTCATAATTATAACATCAAAATGACTTCAATCAGAAAAGAAATGAACACCCTCATAAAAATTACAGCTGAGCTTAGTAAAGATATAAACATGACCTTCGGTTTAGATAAATGCAAAACACTTAAACTTCATAAAGGTAGAGTCAATAGTAATACAGAAAGTCAATACGATATGTTTACATTGATGGACGAAAATGATACATATAAATATCTAGGTTTGCGTGAAGGAAGATGTATAGACCATACTGCTATTAAAAGGACCTTAGTAATGAATATTTCCGTAGGTTGAATCTTATTTGTAAAAGCAACTTAGTTCTAGAAATTTATTCAAAGCTATTAACACTTTTGCCATACCAATACTTACCTATTCTTTCGGAGTTATTAAATGGTCAGTCACAGATATACGAAATCTTGAAATCAAAACTAGGACTACAATAACTAAACACAAATATTTGCATCCTAAATTGGCAATTGAACGACTTACAATAAAGAGAGCCATAGGGGTGGGAGTCTGATCGATCTTAAAGGTTATGGAAAGGCAAATCAAAACTTGCAATCTTTCTTTTATGACAAAGCAGCTAATAGTCCGTTACATAAAGCAGTTATTGAATCCGATATCAATTATACCCCTCTTAATTTAAGTAATAAAGGCAATAGATCTACTACGGTAATTGATCATGAAAAAGAAAAGCTATCAAATTGGCGTAGTAAAGAATTACATGGTAGACATGCACACGATTTAAAACAACCTCACGTAGACTTACTGGCTTCAAATAAATGGTTAAAACTAGGTTATCTTTTTCCCGAAACCGAAGGTTTTCTTATTGCTATTCAGGATCAAGTAATCAATACAAGAAACTATAAAAAATATATATTAAAAGACGCAAACATGCAGAACGATAACTGTAGAAAATGTCACCGCCAACCTGAAACTATACAACATATCACCAGTGCGTGTCCCAGCCTAGTACAAACTGATTACACCCACCGGCATAACCAGGCTGCTAATTACGTCCATCAGAAGCTTGCAAATAAATACAGTTTAATCTCGAACCAACTACTACTGCCGTACTATCAATACACCCCTAAACCTGTTCTGGAGAGCGACATTCACAGAATGTACTTTGATAGAGCTACTCTTACCGATAAAACAATTCATTACAATAGACCGGATATAACTTTAATCGACAAATAAAATAAAATAGTATACCTAATTGATATAGCGATCCCAAATACCCATAATCTACAAAAAACCATTACTGAAAAAATTCATAAATACACAGAACTTAAAGAAGTAACTAGAATCTGGAAAATGAACAAAGTATACATTGTGCCGTTGGTGCTCTCCAGTACTGGTGTGATCCCGAAATGTTTGTCCCACTCCCTTAAACTATTAGATCTTCCTGAAAATAGTTACATTACCATGCAAAAAGCAGCCATCATCAACACTTGGCGTATTGTCCGAATTTTTTTGCAAGAAAACACCTCAAATTTTGATTCCCAAAGGGATGCGCACTTGGCTTAGCCCCGTGAGCATTTCTCAAAAACCAAGATCTTAGAAAATGTTGAGAAAAAATAACAATAATAATAATAATAATAAATAGGCGTAGGGAAGTGACGACCCCATCGCCCGCTGACGTAACAGTTAAGTGACAAAACTGCTACGTCGGTGCAGTCAGTCAGCGCCCTGCCAAAAGGTGTGAGCGCCGTGCCTAGGCAAAATTGAGGTGCAAAGGTCCGTTTGTGCATATGGCGAACCATGAAACGGTGCCGGGCCTGGGCGTCTCCGTTAATTGACGCCCAAAATGGATGATGGAAAAAAGAGTGCGCAAAGGCCGCTGCCTGGAGGTCGCCAGGGCGCGTCTGGAGGTGGCGCTGGACGCGACAGCATGCGGGTCGCCAGCCAAGCGTGGGGCTGCAAGACCACCTGGTAGCCACCCACATCCATCATCCCACCAGAGGGCTTGGTGTCGGCAGGGTCTTCTCGGACTCGGCAAGCGGCATCCGCCGCTGGTGGAACGTCGCATGCGTTGGACGCAAATTATGAACGCAAACGCATTGCGAGCGTATTTTAGGGCAAGGGAAGAAACTGGAATGTTAGCGTATCGGGCTCGGATGCATCGCTTTTCGCAGAGCTGGAGCCATCTGTTCCTGTAACGGAGCAAAACCTGGCAGACCGAGTTCGGTACATCTTGCGCTCCAACATATTTGGGGACGCCGAACTCGAACAACTACGACGTGAGGCTGTTCCTCATCGGATGAAAATGCTACAGCTGGTAATGCGGTGCCACTAATTGCAGAGCAACCTGCGCGTGGATACCGCCGTGGATATTCCAGTTGTGGTTAATTCAGACGACGATGAAATAGTCTCCCACAAGCTAGAGCAAATGAGGAGCATATTGGAAGAGGCTATTTTGAAACGCGCAGTAGGTCTCTCGAAAATCGACCGCGACTTCCCTGCATACCCCTTAGCAAGCGGAATCGGGCTGTCGAGAGGACTCTAAACTCAATGCTGGTGACTTATTTGGAAGCCAGCCGGGTACCTTTGCGAGACGGACTCTTTTTGGCGCCGCACTGGCTGATTGCCATATTATTGGCGCCATACTTCTCACGGCTGGACATGCTACTGGACAAAGTAGTGCCATCCCAGCCTGGAGAAAAAAAAAATTGAGGACCATATCGCAAAGGCAAACCCCTCATCGGCAGACTGACAAGCTTCAGGTCGGGTAATAATAGAGCGAGAATTGTGCGCACCGTCAGGATGGCGTTTTCTGGGACAAACATCAGTTTATCCCAGCCGGATATAACGCAAAAGCTGACGGAGCGCATAGACGACCTGAAGCAGAGAATCGCTGCTTGGGGGAAGCGGATTCGGCGACATACCGAGAGGTCGACACGGTTCAACAAGAATCGTCTCTTCCAGAGTGATCAGAAGAGGCTCTATGAATCATGGAGCGGCCGATGGTACGTGGAACGGGCTCAGCACCGAATCAGGCCGACACTGTCGCAATCTGGCGCGGCCTGTGGTCAGAGCCCGTAAACCACAGCGAGGGCCCTTGGACGGAAGTTGTGGCGAGTCAGTGTGCAAATGTTACGCCCATGGACCCCGTCATCATAACGGCGGATGACGTAGCTGAGACGGTCCGTAGGGCCCTGAACTGGAAAAGTCCGGGACTCGACGGACTGCATCACTACTGGCTGAAGGGTTCGTGGTGTGTCACGCTGTGCTCGCCCGACAGTTTCAAGAGGCTCTAGACCAAAAGTTACTCCCGAGCCTCTTCACTACTGGG
>JAGSMP010003274.1:0-10015 GCA_029286625.1 Parnassius orleans | reverse complement strand
AGAGGCTCTAGACCAAAAGTTACTCCCGAGCCTCTTCACTACTGGGATCACTCATTTGGTACTAACCTAACCTAACCTAACCTAACTAACCTAACCTAACCTAACCTAACTTTTTTTTTTTTTTTTTTTTCAATCCTCATGGACTACCTCCGCCTGGGGAAAGGAGGGGCGTGCCAGACTCTTACCGGCTAAAACCACCGGTGTCTCTCGCACGTGCGCAGGGCCGCGGAATCAAATTCTTCCGCAGCCCCACTGGTCACTGGCCAGTCTGTCGGGCCTCGTCTCTGCACAGGTAGTGAGGTGTTCGACTACCGTGCATCCCTAAGAGGCGCACACCGACACCCTCGCGCCTCCGCCTCAGGTCCATCGAGGCGGGAACTGATCCCGCCCTCGCCGAAACCCATTCATGGGGGCCGGAAGGCGCCAGTAGCCGCCCGCTTTCGCCCGCCCCAGCAGCGGATCTGGTCTCTGGCTCCGCCGCCAGCCGTTTCGGCCGCGGAGGGTAGGGGCGCCTGCAATCTGACCTCCTCTCCCCCGCGGCCCCACCACCACTGCATCATGGTGCGGCCCCGTCTGGTCGCGGAGGATAGGGGAGAGTGGCGCATCGCCATACCAACACTCTCTTCCTCCGCGACTCCACCTCGGTTGCAGCAGCGGTGAAACAGACCAACCCTTCCGGCAGCCCACCGACACACATCCGGTGGGCTCGCGAGCCCACAGGAGTGCCACCTGGGCCGGCCCTACCACCTCCAGGCCAGCCAATTCCTCTTTGTTCACCGCGGTCGACCAAGCGCTACTAAGCTGCACGACAAGGCGGGAACGTTCAGAGACTCACCTAACCTAACTAACCTAACCTAACCTAACCTAACAGATTCATACTTTGCTTGCTATTAACTTTAAAAATAGGTCTTTTCGTTCAATCTTTTTGTAAATAGTACAACTAATTGTTTTCCATATACCCCTATAGTTTTTTAGTAAATTTTCACTGTTATATAATTAATTTTCAGAGTTTTCATTCTTTTATAGTCTAAAATTCATAAACATAAAAACATCTCTAACTTTGCTAAAATTGGTCTTTTCTGTTCATATTTTCTTTCTATATAGTGTATTTAATTGCCCCTACAATTTTCTGTAGTTTTTCATACAATTTTCAGATTAAATTATTAATTTTCATATAATTCGTTTTCTTAGAGTCGTATTTTCATAAAATTTTAAAATTTTCAAATCTTCTTTTATTTCGCTCTTTTTTCTGTTAGGTCCGTCCCGTGTAGAAACCCCAACTGCACTCAAATCTGTAAAATAAAATACACGGAATTAGAAAATCGCTACTTACCTAAACCGAGGTATAGTGGTCAATCGATACAAATATTTAAATTCAACTCTTTGCTTGTAACTTTGCTAAAAATAGGTCTTTTTCGTTCAATCTTTTTGTAAATAGTACAACTAATTGTTTTCCATATACCCCTATAGTTTTTTTAGTAAATTTTCACTGTTATATAATTAATTTTCAGATTTTTCATTCTTTTATAGTCTAAAATTCATAAATAAAACATAAAAACATCTCTAACTTTGCTAAAAATTGGTCTTTTCTGTTCATATTTTCTTTCTATATAGTGTATTTAATTGCCCCCTACAATTTTCTGTAGTTTTTTCATACAATTTTCACAGTTAAATTATTAATTTTCATATAATTCGTTTTCTTAGAGTCGTATTTTCATAAAATTTTTAAAATTTTTCAAATCTTCTTTTATTTCGCTCTTTTGCTTCTGTTAGGTCCGTCCCGTGTAGAAACCGCCAACTGCACTCAAATCTGTAAAATAAAATACACGGAATTAGAGAAAATCGCTACTTACCTAAACCGAGGTATAGTGGTCAATCGATACAAATATTTAAATTCAACTATAACTTTGCTTGTAACTTTGCTAAAAATAGGTCTTTTTCGTTCAATCTTTTTGTAAATAGTACAACTA
Source organism: Parnassius orleans (assembly GCA_029286625.1). NCBI lineage: Eukaryota > Metazoa > Arthropoda > Insecta > Lepidoptera > Papilionidae > Parnassius > Parnassius orleans. Next base: position 8,045 of record JAGSMP010003274.1, on the reverse strand, counting down.
ATTGTTTTCCATATACCCCTATAGTTTTTTTAGTAAATTTTCACTGTTATATAATTAATTTTCAGATTTTTCATTCTTTTATAGTCTAAAATTCATAAATAAAACATAAAAACATCTCTAACTTTGCTAAAAATTGGTCTTTTCTGTTCATATTTTCTTTCTATATAGTGTATTTAATTGCCCCCTACAATTTTCTGTAGTTTTTTCATACAATTTTCACAGTTAAATTATTAATTTTCATATAATTCGTTTTCTTAGAGTCGTATTTTCATAAAATTTTTAAAATTTTTCAAATCTTCTTTTATTTCGCTCTTTTTGCTTCTGTTAGGTCCGTCCCGTGTAACCGCCAACTGCACTCAAATCTGTAAAATAAAATACACGGAATTAGAAAATCGCTACCCTACCTAAACCGAGGTATAGTGGTCAATCGATACAAATATTTAAATTCAACTATAACTGCTTGTAACTTTGCTAAAAATAGGTCTTTTCGTTCAATCTTTTGTAAATAGTACAACTAATTGTTTTCCATATACCCCTATAGTTTTTTAGTAAATTTTCACTGTTATATAATTAATTTTCAGTTTTCATTCTTTTATAGTCTAAAATTCATAAATAAAACATAAAAACATCTCTAACTTTGCTAAAATTGGTCTTTTCTGTTCATATTTTCTTTCTATATAGTGTATTTAATTGCCCCCTACAATTTTCTGTAGTTTTTTTTCACCAATTTCACAGTTAAATTATTAATTTTCATATAATTCGTTTTCTTAAGTCGTATTTTCAAAAATTTTTAAAATTTTCAAATCTTCTTTTATTTCGCTCTTTTGCTTCTGTTGGGTCCGTCCCGTGTGAAACCGCCAACTGCACTCAAATCTGTAAAATAAAATACACGGAATTAGAAAATCGCTACTTACCTAAACCGAGGTATAGTGGTCAATCGATACAAATATTTAAATTCAACTATAACTTTGCTTAACTTTTGCTAAAAATAGGTCTTTTCGTTCAATCTTTTTTAAAATAGTACAACTAATTGTTTTCCATATACCCCTATAGTTTTTTAGTAAATTTTCACTGTTATATAATTAATTTTCAGAGTTTTCATTCTTTATAGTCTAAAATTCATAAATAAAACATAAAAACATCTCTAACTTTGCTAAAATTGGTCTTTTCTGTTCATATTTTCTTTCTATATAGTGTATTTAATTGCCCCTACAATTTTCTGTAGTTTTTCATACAATTTTCACAGTTAAATTATTAATTTTCATATAATTCGTTTTCTTAGAGTCGTATTTTCATAAAATTTTAAAATTTTTCAAATCTTCTTTATTTCGCTTCTTCTTTAGGTCCGTCCCGTGTAGAAACCGCCAACTGCACTCAAATCTGTAAAATAAAATACACAAATTCTGCACGGTCACTCAAGCGAGTTGCTGGCCATATTCGAGGCAACAATCACGCACTCAACGACCAGGCAATGAGTTGCAATATTTACAGCGACTCAAGATCTGCTCTCCAAACAATTGTCCAGAGCGTCTCCTCCATCCCTAGCGGCAAAAACTAGAAAACATTTTAGAAATACAAAACAGGAAAATCAATTAAATTATTTTGGATAAAGACAACACGCTGGATTGAGGGAAACGAGAGAGCAGATCAATTAGCAAAAGAAGCCGCTTTAAAATAAAAAGAAAACCCGAATATGACAAGTGCCCGGTTTCATTTGTCGCGACAATCCGACAGGATTCGCTTGATGAATGGAACCGACGTTATGGAAGGTGAGACACTCCATAACAAAGATATTCTTCCCAGATGTCAAGCGCCTATCCTATCATAAGAACACTAAAGATAGACCCATAATAACCTAAGTGATGACAGGACATGGCGGGTTCTGAATATTTACACCATTCAAGTGTAAGGAGAGCCCGCATGTGACTGTGAACCAAACAAAGAAGAAACCTGTATTGCACATAATAACAGAATGTCCAGTATATAATAAAGAAAGAAATAATATAGAAATAGAATTAGGATCAAAATAGATAAAGGAATATATGTCAAATAATAAGCAATACACACAAGAAGAGTTTTTAAATTAAGTTAATATAATAAGGTAATAAAAAAGAATAAATAAAATTAGTATTAGAATTAAATTATATGTAAGAATATAATCTAAACAGCTCCACCAATCTAGCAGAAAGTAGGTTAAAAACATAGTGATATAAATGTAGATATAAATGTGATAGGAATGTTATATATGTGAAAATAAGAAAAAAAGAACTCAATGTAAGACATAAAATAAAAGACGAAAAGAAAATGTGTAAAATGTACCTGATCTCCTCTGTACTATATATATAGGGTACACAAATAAAAACGTTATGATGTTGCATGTATTAGACTAAGAGTAGTAGGACCGAATGAAAACCCTGAGTTCTACAACCTCTATAATATTAAGGAGAAATAAATTAAAATATAGAATTCAAAGTCCGTGTCAAGTTGACAATGTCTCTGACCTCCATGTCAGAGGGAAACAGCAAAACATACAAAAAAAAAAAAAAAACTAGTTCAACCTAACCTAACCCAATCAACTCTAACCTAACCCAACCTTCCAACCTAACCCAACTCAACTCTAACCTAACCTAACCTAACCTAACCTAACCCAACCTAACCTAACTAATCCCAACCTAACCTAACCTAACTCTTTTTTTTTTTTCAGAAAATCATGACTCACCTCCGCCTGGGAAAGGTGTGGAGGGGCCGACTCCACTGGCAAAACCACCTCGGTGTCTTCGATGTGTGCGCGGGGCCAGAATCAAATTTTCCGCAGCCCCACTAGTGCTGGCCCGGTCTGTCCGGCCTCGTCCCTGCACGGGGTAGTGAGGTGTCTGACTACCCCGTATCGCCCAAGAGGCGCGCACCGACACCCGCTCGCCTCCGCCTCAGTCCATCGGGGGCGGGGACTTCCAGTCCCTCGCCCCTGGACCCATTCAGGGGGCCGGAAGAGCGCGTAGCGCCTGCTTCGCGGTCCCAGCGGCGATCTGGTCTCTGGCTCCGCGCCAACTGTTCGGCCGCGGAGGGTAGGGAGCGGCGCCTGCAATACCGACACCTCCCCCGCGCCCCACCACCACCGCATCAACGGGTGGCCCCGTCTGAGTCGCGGAGGATAGGGCGAGTGGCGCATCGCCATACCAACACTCCTCTTCCTCCGCGACCCACCTCGCTGCAGCGGTGGAAGCAGACCAACCCTCCGCAGCAGCCCACCGACACACATCCGAAGTGGGCTCCGAGCCCACACGGGAGGCCACCCGGCCGGCCCTACACCCGGGCCAGCCAAGGGTTCTCTTGTTCACCGCGGTCGACCGCCACGGCTATTAGCCCCCGCCACGACAAGGCGGAACCCGTTCGGGGGAACCTAACCAACCTAACCTAACCTAACCTAACCTAACCTAACCTAACGAACTATAATTCTTGTTGCACTAAAAATGTCTTTTTCTTCAATCTTTTGTAAATAGTACAACTAATTGTTTTCCATATACCCCTATAGTTTTTAGTAAATTTTCACTGTTATATAATTAATTTTCAGAGTTTTTCATTCTTTTATAGTCTAAAATTCAAAACATACAAAACATCTCTAACTTTGCTAAAATTGGTCTTTTCTGTTCATATTTTCTATATAGTGTATTTAATTGCCCCTACAATTTTCTGTAGTTTTTCATACATTTTCACAGTTAAATTATTAATTTTCATATAATTCGTTTTCTTAGAGTCATTTTCAAAATTTTTAAAATTTTCAAATCTTCTTTATTTCGCTCTTTTGCTTCTGTTAGGTCCGTCCCGTGTAGAAACCGCCAACTGCACTCAAATCTAAAATAAAATACACGGAATTAGAGAAAATCGCTACTTACCTAAACCGAGGTATAGTGGTCAATCGATACAAATATTTAAATTCAACTATAACTTTGCTTGTAACTTTGCTAAAATAGGTCTTTTCGTTCAATCTTTTGTAAATAGTACAACTAATTGTTTTCCATATACCCTATAGTTTTTAGTAAATTTTCACTGTTATATAATTAATTTTCAGAGTTTTTCATTCTTTTATAGTCTAAAATTCATAAATAAAACATAAAAACATCTCTAACTTTGCTAAAATTGGTCTTTTCTGTTCATATTTTCTATATAGTGTATTTAATTGCCCCTACAATTTTCTGTAGTTTTTCATACAATTTTCACAGTTAAATTATTAATTACAATTCGTTTTCTTAGAGTCGTATTTTCATAAAATTTTAAAATTTTTCAAATCTTTATTTCACTTTTGTTTCTGTTAGGTCCGTCCGTGTAGAAACCGCCAACTGCACTCAAATCTAAAATAAAATACACGGAATTAGAGAAAATCGCTACTACCTAAACCGAGTATAGTGGTCAATCGATACAAATATTTAAATTCAACTATAACTTTGCTTGTAACTTTGCTAAAAATAGGTCTTTTCGTTCAATCTTTTGTAAATAGTACAACTAATTGTTTTCCATATACCCTATAGTTTTTTAGTAAATTTTCACTGTTATATAATTAATTTTCAGAGTTTTTCATTTTTATAGTCTAATAACAAACATAAAAACATCTCTAACTTTGCTAAAATTGGTCTCCTTCTGTTCATATTTTCTTTCTATATAGTGTATTTAATTGCCCCTACAATTTTCTGTAGTTTTTTTTTACAATTTTCACAGTTAAATTATTAATTATATAATTCGTTTTAGAGTCGTATTTTCATAAAATTTTAAAATTTTCAAATCTTCTTTTATTTCGCTCTTGTTTGTTAGGTCCGTCCTGTGTAGAAACCGCCAACTGCACTCAAATCTGTAAAATAAAATACACGGAATTAGAGAAAATCGCTACTTACCTAAACCGAGTATAGTGGTCAATCGATACAAATATTTAAATTCAACTATAACTTTGCTTGTAACTTTGCAAAATAGGTCTTTTCGTTCAATCTTTTGTAAATAGTACAACCATTGTTTCCATAACCCCTATAGTTTTTAGTAAATTTTCACTGTTATATAATTAATTTCTCAGAGTTTTCATTCTTTTATAGTCTAAAATTCATAAATAAAACATAAAAACATCTCTAACTTTGCTAAAATTGGTCTTTTCTGTTCATATTTTCTTTCTATATAGTGTATTTAATTGCCCTCAACATTTTCTGGTGTTTTCATACAATTTTCACAGTTAAATTATTAATTTTCATATAATTCGTTTTTAGAGTCGTATTTTCATAAAATTTTAAAATTTTTCAAATCTTTTATTTCGCTCTTTTGCTTCTGTTAGGTCCGTCCTGTAGAAACCGCCAACTGCACTCAAATCTGTAAAATAAAATACACAACTTCTTGCATCGGTCTAAAGCTGAGTTGTGGCCATATTCGAGGCAACAAATCACGCACTCAACGACCAGGTAATGAGTTGCACATTTACATGACTCAAGATCTTGCTTTCCAAACCCTGTCCAGAGCGTCTCCTCCATCTCTAGCGGCAAAATTAGAAAAACATTTTAGAAATACAAAAATAGGAAATCAATTAAATTATTTTGGATAAAGCGTGTCATCGTTCATATTGGAGGAAACGAGAGAGCAGATCAATTAGCAAAAGAAGCCGCTTTAAAAATAAAAAGAAAACCCGAATATGACAAGTGCCCGGTTTCATTTGTCAAGCGACAAACTGACAGGATCTGCTTGATGAATGGGAACTGACGCTATATGGAAGGTGAGACAGCCTCATAACAAAGATATTCCTCCCAGATGTCATAAGGCCTATCCTATCATAAGAACACTCAAAGATAGACCCAATAATAACCCAAGTGATGACAGGACATGGCGGGCTTCTCAGAATATTTACACCGATTCAAGTGTAAGGGAGAGTCGGGTATGATCAGAACCAAACAAAGAAGAAACTGTATTGCATATAATAACAGAATGTCCAGTATATATTAAAAGAAATAATATAGAAATAGAATTAGGATCAAAAAATAATAAAGATAATATATGTCAAATAATAAGCAATAAGCACAAGAAGTAAGTTTTTAAATTATTGTGTTAATAGCAAATACAATAAAAAAAGAATAAATAAAATTAGTATTAGAATCTGTAAATTATAATGTAAGAACATAACTAAACAGCTCCACCAATCTAGCAGAAAAGTAGGTTAAAAACATAGTGATATAAATGAATATAAATGTGATAGAATAAGTTATATATGTAGTTAAGAAAAAGAACTCAATGTAAGACATAAAAATAAAAGACGAAAAGAAAATGTAAAAATGTAACTGATCTCCTCTGTAATTTATATATAGGGTAATAACAAACAAAAACTATGTTAATGATGTTGCATGTATTAGACTAAGAGTAGTAGGACTCCTGAATGAAACCCGGAGTTCTCACAACCTCTATAATATTAAGGACAAGAAATACACTAAATTTGCTAAAATTCAAAGTCCGCGTCAAGTTGATAATGTCTCTGACCTCCATTTCAGAGGGAAACATTTCAAAACATAAAAAATTCTAACCTAATCCTAACCTAACTGCAACCTAACCTAACCTAATTAAAATCCTAACTTAATCCTAATCCCTGTTAACTTCAACCAACTTCCAATCCTGAATTCCAACTCAACTCTAACCTAATCCTAACCTAACCTAATCAACTTCAACCTAAACTTAACCTAACCCAACCTAACCTAAAATAATTTAAATTCAACTATAACTTGCTTGTAACTTTGCTAAAAATAGGTCTTTTCGTTCAATCTTTTGTAAATAGTACAACTAATTGTTTTCCATATACCCTATAGTTTTTTTGAAAAATTTTCACTGTTATATAATTAATTTTCAGATTTTTCATTCTTTTATAGTCTAAAATTCATAAATAAAACATAAAAACATCTCTAACTTTGCTAAAAATTGGTCTTTTCTGTTCATATTTTCTTTCTATATAGTGTATTTAATTGCCCCTCACAATTTCTGTAGTTTTTCATACAATTTTCACAGTTAAATTATTAATTTTCATATATCTGTTTTCTTAGAGTCGTATTTTCATAAAATTTTTAAAATTTTTCAAATCTTCTTTTATTTCGCTCTTTTTGCTTCTGTTAGGTCCGTCCCGTGTAGAAACCGCCAACTGCACTCAAATCTGTAAAATAAAATACACGGAATTAGAGAAAATCGCTACTTACCTAAACCGAGGTATAGTGGTCAATCGATACAAATATTTAAATTCAACTATAACTTTGCTTGTAACTTTGCTAAAAATAGGTCTTTTTCGTTCAATCTTTTGTAAATAGCAACCAATTGTTTTCCATATACCCTATAGTTTTTTAGTAAATTTTCACTGTTATATAATTAATTTTCAGATTTTTCATTCTTTTATAGTCTAAAATTCATAAATAAAACATAAAAACATCTCTAACTTTGCTAAAAATTGGTCTTTTCTGTTCATATTTTCTTTCTATATAGTGTATTTAATTGCCCCCTACAATTTTCTGTAGTCCTACACAATGTTAAATTATTAATTTTCAATTCGTTTTCTTAGAGTCGTATTTTCATAAAATTTTTAAAATTTTTCAAATCTTCTTTTATTTCGCTCTTTTTGCTTCTGTTAGGTCCGTCCCGTGTAGAAACCGCCAACTGCACTCAAATCTGTAAAATAAAATACACGGAATTAGAGAAAATCGCTACTTACCTAAACCGAGGTATAGTGGTCAATCGATACAAATATTTAAATTCAACTATAACTTTGCTTGTAACTTTGCTAAAAATATTTTTCGTTCAATTTTTTGTAAATAGTACAACTAATTGTTTTCCATATACCCCATAGTTTTTTAGTAAATTTTCACTGTTATATAATTAATTTTCAGAGTTTCATTCTTTTATAGTCTAAAATTCATAAATAAAACATAAAACATCTCTAACTTTGCTAAAATTGGTCTTTTCTGTTCATATTTATATAGTGTATTTAATTGCTCCTCACAATTTTCTGTAGTTTTTTCATACAATTTTCACAGTTAAATTAATTTTCA
>JAGSMP010003273.1:0-12239 GCA_029286625.1 Parnassius orleans | reverse complement strand
TGTATTTAATTGCCCCTACAATTTTCTGTAGTCCTACACAATGTTAAATTATTAATTTTCAATTCGTTTTCTTAGAGTCGTATTTTCATAAAATTTTTAAAATTTTTCAAATCTTCTTTTATTTCGCTCTTTTTGCTCTGTTAGGTCCGTCCCGTGTAGAAACCGCCAACTGCACTCAAATCTGTAAAATAAAATACACGGAATTAGAGAAAATCGCTACTTACCTAAACCGAGGTATAGTGGTCAATCGATACAAATATTTAAATTCAACTATAACTTTGCTTGTAACTTTGCTAAAAATATTTTTCGTTCAATTTTTTGTAAATAGTACAACTAATTGTTTTCCATATACCCCATAGTTTTTTAGTAAATTTTCACTGTTATATAATTAATTTTCAGAGTTTCATTCTTTTATAGTCTAAAATTCATAAATAAAACATAAAACATCTCTAACTTTGCTAAAATTGGTCTTTTCTGTTCATATTTATATAGTGTATTTAATTGCTCCTCACAATTTTCTGTAGTTTTTTCATACAATTTTCACAGTTAAATTAATTTTCATTAATTCTCAATCGAATACACATTTTCACGTGTCTAAAAAATGTTTTAAAATTTAAGCCAGCTTGTGCAAAAATAATTCAAAACAAGAAAAAATATATTATTCGTAGAATATTTTGCTTAACAATAACAAGATTACTTTTTAAGTATTTTATTGTGTTTTATTTTAAATCCTGCTTTTCTAATGCTTTGCTGTAGTCTATTGGCGCACCGATAGTGAGATATTTGATGTTTTGAGCAACCAGGGCTCAAGGCTACCAAAAGTTATTAATTATTAATTTTGTTCCGATCTACGTAGAATAAGCTTACACTATCTTGAAGTCTTGCAGTTGTGCTTAGGTTTGGATTTAATCTTATTGATCACAGGATTCCGAGCATATGGTAGGAATAGAATTTTTTACGAGTGATCATTGTTACAAGCTTTCCCTATTACCTATTTCTGCCCCCAAATATCAGTGCCTCCACTGCTCTGTTCCGGTTTGGAAGAGATACAGAGCCAGTGTAATTACAGGCTTTGAGGCATTCCATAGTAGTTCGCAGAGCTGACAACGTAGCTACTTACCATCCGGTGGACTGTTAGTTCATTTGTCTATTTATTGAAAAATAATAGTATTATCTAGCGAGGTTTTGTGTTTTATCAAATCAATAATCATCCAATATATGAAACCATATCATATACTCCAGAAAATACCCCGAGCAAGCATCAAAGCAATCAAAGCATCAAAGCATCAAAGGTACGAGATGCCGCTGTGGTAGTGTTTACAGGCTAATGAGTATGAATATATATTTTGGAACATTTGAACGTTTTGTAGCGTGTATGATCATGGAAGGACTAATCCGGATTATCATTATTTTCTATTAATACTTTTTGACTTTTGTTTGCATTCTTTCTTAAAATATCCTTAATGATTCTAATGCTTGCTTCGTTATTAGTATTTGGACTAAAAGTTTGTCAACTAGAAAACTAAAGTAGTTTAAGGTAAGAAGCCTAAACTGGATACATTCTTCAGTTCAAAGTTTCCAAGCTTCTCGATTTTTAATTAGATATTTGATGCATAAACCATCTATTTTAATCAAAGTCTAATGTAATATTGATGAAAATTTTCAAGTTTTACTGCGAAAATTTACTCATAAAGTGAAGTTCATATTGCAGGATGCAAAACAAATTCACGTCAAGTATTAATTAACAAGACATTATATTAGACCGTTATTCAGGCTGCTTGGCTTTTGAAGTAAAGCACCTTTAAGGTTCTCTAATTAAAATTTATTTCTTTATCATATACATCAAAATTAAGAATATATATATATTAAATAAGTAGGTAATAGCTTTTTACCCACGACTTCACTTACGTATGCTTCTGCTTAGTAACATATGATGTTAATGCGTTTCGCGCCCGAGAGTATAAGACGTTTTCATTTTCGCTACGTGAATTTTAAATCTAAAGTGCAGTAAATTTTACTTGCTATAGCCTTTGTTTATACATTATTTTTGTTGCTCTTTCCAATGGTGAACCAGAATTGTGAAATAAAAAGGAATCGTAAGATATAAGCGAAAATATTTCAAATTTTATGTAACGAACTTTGACGCTGACCTACGATAACACGCATTGAACTTGCTTCATGTGCCTGTGCTGCGTTTAGTCACTACTTGAACGTCGCTGTGCTATTCAGGTGGTCGAGTTAAAGCCATATATATATTTTTAATATTATTTTTACTATTAAAATGAATGCTTGTATTTGGTTGCAAAGCCTCTGAAGGCTAATGAAAAGATTTTCTGCTCTCAAACCAAAAAACAATTTCATTACTTTTGTGTTCAACTGACAAGTGCTAAAAAGCTGACTAACTGGAAGTGCCCTGAGTGCATTCAAGAAATGTCATCAATTCAGCGTAATAAAATCAAAAATGATACACCCAGTAAGAACTCCTCGTCTAAAGCTATCAATGAATCACTCGACAAACGTCAAAATGTAACCTTTACTCGGGGTAATACTTTAAATAATAGCTTCGTTGAAGAAACTGTCAATCTGCGGTCCGCTATCAGAAATATTTTGCATGAAGAAATAAGAGATATTGTACGAGCAGCAATAAGCGAGGAGTTTCCCATATTAAGAAAGGAATTACGCAGCTGTGAAGATTCGTTGAGCTACTTGAATAATAAATTTGAAGAAATGAAAAATAATGTTGAGGCCTGTGTGGAACTGAATTAAACAATCCAGCTAGAGAACAACTTATTGCAGCGTAAAGTCAATGATGGAATCGAGGTTGTCTGTTATAGAGCAGGACTCGAGGCAAAATAATATAGAAATCCATTGTCTACCAGAGCACAGGCAAGAGAACTTGGTTAACACTCTTATGCAAATTAGTAAAGTAGTTAGTTTTTCTCTTACATAAACTGACATTGTTACCTGTAATAGAGTTCAAAAACAAAACCCAGCCTCAAAAGTGCCCACAACAGTTATATGCAGATTTGTCAGTAAATTAAAATGCGACAACTTACTTGCAGCTGTATACAAATATAACAAGTCTCATCCCAAAGAAAAATTGCACCAAACTTTTAGGCTTTGGTGATGTTGAATCACTCGTCTACATCAGTGAACATCTCACTCAAGCTAATAAATCTGCATGCTGCAACGAGAATCTGGGCAAGAGAGAAAAATTACAAATATGTATGGGTAAGATTTTTGTTGGAAAAGACGATGAACATCCAGCAAAAGTGATATTACACCAGTTTACCTTGAAATCTTTAGATTAGATTTTAAATCTTTTTAGCAACGGTCATTGCTTTTAGTTTTAAATTCACTCTTAACATTTATTACCAAAACATCCGCGGTATGCGGACTTAATTACCTGATGTCTTTTTGTAAATTAGTGCTAACAATTTCGATTCAATCGTATTAACAGAGACTTGGCTTGACGATAGTATATTTGATAGTGAAATTTTCTATAGTAGGTATCAAGTATTTAGGAGGGACAGATCATCTAATACTTTTAATGAGAATAATGATGGAGTTGGTGTTGCTATCGCTGTGAAAAAGTCCATTAGTGCTTATAGAAACCACAATTTTGAATCTCGTTGTGAAGATTTATGGGTAAATCTAGATCTGGGTAACTATAGAATCTATGTTTGTTCAGTTTACTTACGTTCACCTCTAAATCAAACTCATCTCAAGCATTTTACTGAAAATGCCGGTAATGTAATTAATGAAACATGGAATGATATTCCTAGTTTTGGAGATTTTAATCTGCGTGACATTGTTTGGACTCCTTCTAAGGCAGATTCATCGCTTAAACCAAGCAATTTCGATAATATCTTCGGTTATGAACTCGTAGACTTTTTATCTAGTTATGATCTCAAGCAATACAGTCAGATTTCTAACCATCAGGGCAAAATTCTCGACCTCGTGCTGAGTAACACAATCTGTGATATTCCCGTTAAAAAATCAAACAATATAATTTCTCGAATAGACAACTATCATCCCCGAAAGGAAGTAGACTTAGTTTTAAGTAAAGCAAAAATGCTCTCTCCAAGACAAACTCCTAAATATAAGTTTTTTTTTATCCGAACTTAACTGGACTTCGCAGTTCCAAAACTGTTCAACTGTTGATGAAGTCGTATCAAAGTTTTACTCTATTATAAAAAAAAGTTATCACTGACTTTGTCCCATGTCACATACAAAACAAAAAAATCATATCCTCCATGGTATACAACAAAACTCATAAAACTATTACGAGAAAAGGAAAAATCTCGTCAAAAGGTTAAAAAGTACAGGAATAAATTAGATTATCTTAAAAATAACTATAAATTAACTTGAAGGAGCCCAGAGTTTCAGCAAGGTTGTGTAATTTTAGTCCATTTAGTGTAAATTTCAATAGCAAAAATTATGGTAACAACTCTCCTCTATGTTCTATGATGAGAAAGTACAATGATATATTCGGTTTTTAAGAAACCCAGACTATCTTTAGTGATAGTCTGGGTTCCTTAAAAAAGAAAATATTTCTATACTAAACTCAAACTAAAAATTAAAACTTTAAATTATACAACTTTAAATTATAAAACTTTAAATTATACAATATTAAGCTCTCTACCAAATTATAATCTTACCTGTATTGCATAGAATAGTGTCTTTGTGTTTATATCATATTTTATTATCTGTTAATTTCATAACTAATTTTAAGTTTCATGTTGAAATGTTGTGCATACTTTTAAGTTAAATGCATATATATGGTATAATTTTGTTAGTTACTGCAAATGTTTATTATTAATGTTTTGTATGTGTTTAGTTGGTAAGCCTAGTTAGTAGTAATAAATAAATAAGTAAATGTTCCGTGCCATGATGTCTGTTTTTGTGCAACGGTCGTTTTCACAAAGACTTTTTCATGTAGATGATCGATTGGTAGTTACAACATGCAATAACGTAAAATACATAAATGAGTTTTGGAGAATTGCATCATACTCTGATAAATGCGTTATGCGTAAAACTCTTTAAGTAGTTTTCACGAAATAATTGTGATATTCATACTTTTTACTATTACTACTTATTGCTACATTTTTCATAGTTAATTTGACAAATTATGCTGAATTTCATGGTCTCCGCTTAATTTATGGTATATCGTTTACATATAATTGGCCCAATTTATTGGCACCCTAAACGACGCCTTTTAAGTTTGAGTAGACTTCAAGATTTCATGAATGTTCAAGTTTTCATCTTCGCTATTATTAATGTTAATGATACAATGAAAACAAATATGTGTAATATCTCAGAAAATATGAATTACAAACAGCTCCATTCAAAGTATAGTAGCAGCCTTCACTATACGTCCGACAGATGGGAACAGACTGCAGAAGTGTGTGGGACAGGAAAGAATTTACTGCGCTGACCCAATGCGAGATGACCGACTTCACATGTGCTCACAATATATTTAAAAATATTTTACTTCTCAAACATGTAGGCTATCTCAATATTTTCCTTTACCACCGAACACGTGAAGAAAATCAACATCGCGAAAGAAAACAAAAATCGTAGACGGTCAGGAAAAGCGTTGTTTTTATTTATACATTTTTGTTTTGAAAAACTCTATTGGAATACTTTGTATCATGCAACACTTAAATATTCTGTTACAAAAAAAGGTTTTGACTGTAAAAAAATGTAATCATTAAAAGATTGATGACAAAATAACTTTATTTTATTCAATCCATCACCCCATTTCTTCCCGCCGATGTCGTAGAAAGCTGCTATGGGATATGTCAAAACGATCTAATGGCATACGAGGGATGACGGTATAGGTATCATGTTAATGCTTAAATTATATGCCAGACCATAAAACTTTTACGAGCTGATGATGAAAAAGAAAAATTTGCATTTATCTTTCGTTACGTGGTTGAGCCTCGATTTACATATAATATGGGTGAGGTGCTGCACCCATATTATATGTAACCAACTCGATTGTTATAATAGGCCAACTCGATTGCTCCCGCAATCACGCTCTACAGAATACCAGCGTGAAACAGCAGAATAATGATAATATGATAATGAGTGAGTGCAGAGAACCGGAGACACATACTGGTAAAGAGGCATTCCATCTTAATCCTTAGGGGTTGGCATTTGCATTTTTATCACACTGTCACAGCATCCACTTACCATCAGGTGGACTGTGTACGCGCTTGTCATCCTTATTCTATAAAAAAACTGCTAAGACGTGGTTTTCTTCCCGGTTAAGATGTGTCTACAAAAAATAAAATGACGGGGTGGTTTAGCGCAAAACAAATTGTCTTGTAAATCCCACTTCTGACATGTAAGGGTACCTTAAAAGTGGTTCATAGAATTCTAAATAAAATAAATTAATCAACGCAATAACAATATTTATTTGGAGTAAACTAAATCAATGGCACAGTATAACAAAATAACATAATATATCACAAACCTTCTTGTCCTTCCGGCGGCTCGTCTCTGAATGACGCTCGACTGCTAAGTCCTAACTTTTTATCCACAGACAATATTTGACGTAACTTTAACACAATTGACTATTTCATCGGGTATAACAAGACTTGACCATAGACTTTAGTATTGATGGATTGATGTAAACAACTAATCTAATGGACAAATCTTGTTACATTCGGCCATCCTTCAAAAACGAGTCCCTTCGTTTCTTCTTAGCCTATATAGAAGCGGGATTTAGAAAGGGAATGGGATGTACGGATCAGGTCTTTTCCATGCGCATGATCGCGGAGAAGTTTTTGGCCAAAAACCAAAAGGTTTTTTGTGCGTTCGTGGACTTGGAAAAGGCTTATGATAGAGTGGACAGGGATGTGTTATGGCAAACACTGAATTCATTTGGGTTGGGCGCTGGGTTGATACAGGCAAGTCTCTGTATAGGACCTCAGTGACAGGCCAGGATCAACGGGGCCTACTCGGACTGGTTTGGCATACATAAAGGTGTCATACAGGGCTGTGTGGCTTCCCCGTGGCTGTTCAACCTATTTATGGACATTTGTTTGAAAGTTGAAGAATGCGGGTTAAGAATGGATTAGTTAACCGTCAAAATGCCTTTTGTGCACCGATGATCAAGTTATACATGCGTCGTCGGCGGCCGAGTTGCAAATGATGGTTACATTAATGAACATGTCATTAAAAGAAAGGGGAATAAAAGTGAACGCAAGTAAAACGAAAGTTATGGTTTATGAAAGAGAAGAAAGTAAAACGATATGTGAAATTAGAATAGAAGGGGAATTGGTCGAGCAAGTAGATGAGTTTGTGTATTTGGGATGTGTATTTAGCAGGGATGGTAGATATGATAAGGATATAGAACGACGAGTGAACGCAGGAAATAGAGTAAAGGCTCTACATCTATTGTGGAAAGTCAGAATGTGTCCAAAAGGCACGTATGGCATTCACAATGCTGTGTTAGTCCCTACTTTAATATATGGTAGTGAAAGTTGGATGGGCAGAAGAAGCACGAGTGTAGAATAAATGCTGTATATATACATTATGAGTATGTTACGGCTGAATCTGAAGGACAGAGTGAGAAATTGTGTGATAAGAGAAGAGGTGGTTTGCAAGATAATGTTGTGAGTTAAAAAGGAATTGGTGGTAGAATATTAGAAGAAGTGTGAGGAGATGGCAGAAGAGACGTCTAGGCATCACCAAGCCTAAAAGGGCAAATTGCAGGTAGGTGATGTGGAGGATGGCGAGAGGAAGAGTGGTGATCGTGCCAAATGGAAGGCGTGAGTGTTTATGTTTTTTATGTTTTTATGACATACTGCGCATTTGAAACAAGGAATGTCCAGCTGTGGACATAAAAAGGCTAGTAGCACGTTCTATGTAATCTACAACACGATATATCTTACACTGACAAGTAGTGTCTTTTTACGAAAGTGTTATCACAAATGGAATTATTAGTTATTATAGTATTCATCGTCATCCTCGTCAGTACAGACTTTCACAAGTACAGAACCGAACATAGGCCTCCACCACGTAATTCTACAAAACATGGTCCTGCAAGTCTCACCAGTTCGTCACTCCATCCAATAAATAGGTTGCTGCCCTTAAGAAGTTATTCATCGAGGACCTTACATCCCGATCGGTTGTCAGTTCATTGAGAACTTTGGCCGGCTCACTTTAGCTTATCGATCCTTTGAGCTATGTTTGTTTTTCTCAATCTCGCATTACATTCATCATCATTACAGCCCATCACAAGTCCACTGCTGAACATAGGCCTCCCCCAAGGAATTCCACAAAGCACGGTCCTGAGCCCCCTGCATCCATTGAATTCCTGCATGTCTTAATGAATGACCTCAATAGTGCATACTCGCCATTGATGTTAATACCGTATCCTTTCCAGTTCAGTAGCTTGAAAACGTCTTCCAATCCAGCGGTGAAGAGCTTTGTAGATACAAAGCCTCCCTGTCTTACACCTCTCTGCAGTTGGATAGGTTTCGTACTCTGGTTCTGTACTCGGATAAACATCGTAGCCCCACTGTACAAACACTTCAGCACTTCGATATACCGACAGTCAACTTGGCACCGCTGAAAGCACCACCCAAATTTTGCCGGAATCAAAGGCTTTCTCATAGTCCACATACGCAAGAAAAAGTGGCAGATGGTACTCTTCGGTCTTCTATACAATTTTCCGAAGGGTATGTATGTGGTATACGGTGCTAAAGCCCTTTCGGAAACCGGATTGTTCGGGAGGCTGGAAGTCGTCGAGTCTGCGTGCGAGACGATTCGTAATGACTTTCGAAAACAGCAAGTAGACTCGGCTCAGAAGGAAAATCGGTCTGAAGTCCTTCAAGAGAGCATTGTCGCCTTTCTTGAAGAACAAGACCACCGCACTTCTACTCCAGGCCACATGAGTAGTACCACCATGGAGAACGGAATTAAAAATCTTCTGAAGGACTTCAAGTACAGGTTTTCCACCAGCTTTCAGAAGCTGCGCTGTAATTCTATCCTCGCCCTGGGACTTGCCGTTTTTAAGGTGCTGAAGAGCCATTCTAATCTCGCTCAGACTGACGTCCGGGATATCATCGGAATAGTGTCGGATAAGACTTGCTCTTGGATCGTTACTCAAACTTGCGTATGGCTCCAACGATGACGTGTACAGCTCCTATAGAACCTCTCAATCTCACTCAAATCTCAATTGTCCCGGAAACGATGCTGCCACATTCGGTCTTCAGCTTCGACAGTTGGCTCTTTCTGGCAGACAGATCTCTGGCAAAGACTTTGGAGCCCTGTTTCCGCTCGATTGCTTCTTCAATACGAGCAGTATTAAAGTTGCGTAAGTCCCGCCGCATGCATTTGGAGACCTGTCTGTTCAGTTGCCTCTATGCTGTCTAATCTGTTGAAGACTGCAGCTTCATTTCCCGTCTAACAACCATGAGATTAAGAGTGTGATCGGAGAGTTTTTGTGTTCTTCTGCGGCGGGTCTTGCAAAACTTAGCTCCGACCGCATGGACAGTTTCCACGAGCTTGTCATTTATATCGTCCACTGCATTGCAATCTTCTAGGCACTGAAAATGGTTTTGTAACTCGAGCTGAAAGGTTTCGAGACTTTGGATTAGAGCATGAGGGGGACGTAGCGTTGACTTCATTAGACGAGACCTCTTCAACTTAACATTTAGTGTGCCTCTATGCATTCGGTGATCACTACCAGTTTTCACCCTCGCGATCACTGGAACATCACTAAACAGTTGCCATCTAGTCTTCATAATGAAGTCAATCTCATTTTTTGTCTAATCGTCGGCACTCGACCAGGTCCACTTCCTGTGGGGCCGATACTGGAAGAAAGAGTTCATCATAAAGAGTCCCTCTTTCTCCATAAAATCGGTCAGCTGTTGCCCCTTGGGTTCCGTTGTTTTACTGCAAATTTCCCTACCTTCAGCTCGCCGTTTACTCTTGTGCCTAGTTTTGCGTTGAAGTCTCCCATTATCAACGTATAGTGGGTTTTGGAGATATCCTCATACATTAACTCCACCTCCTTTACGGGATGTGCCGAGGTTGGTGCGGAAACCTGTATGACCTTCAACGAATACCGTTTGGTGATTCTGAGTATAAGGTACGCAACTCTCGTCGTCACACTCACAATCTTTACTACGTTGTTAACGAGAGACTTGTGGACGATAAATCCGACACCTCCTTGGGACAGATAGTCGCTCTCCCGGTGATAGAACAAGTTGCCGGATTCAAGAATCACCGTGTCCTCCTCCTCTCTTCGGACCTCAGATAATCCTATAATATTCTGTCTCTTCTTCTGCGTTGTATGTTGCCAGGTCGAGTCGTCTTAGGTGGCATCCGAACCTTCACCGGAGATTCTTAGCACCCCCTAGCCTGCCGTTACCATGGTCGCCACCGTAGCCTGGAATAGCGGGGCCGCCGGGTACTGGGGGCCATCTTTTACATTGTATTGCATAAAATAATCAAAAGCTCACTGAAAACAGTGGTCTACGGGGCTTGCTCTTGAGGTCGAAGTTTATAGAATGAAAGCGATCGAACCAATAACGCCATATAACCATGCTTTATTTTTGCAGTATTTGATTTGTACACGTCATTGATTTGCTATAAGTTTTCGTCCATATTGCGTTCTATATGTGCAGCTTGGTACTACGATGAAACTTACATTACAAGGTGCTGAAATAACGTAATTTTTTATTTTCAAATTATCAGATACAGCATTATCAAAAAAGCGGGCAAACTAATGAATAACTGATTTCTTTAAAGAAAATCTTTTATTTTACATAAATTAAAATCCTACACGAATGCAAAATATTGAACATCAATCTAGCCAGTGTTAGAAAACTGCAAGTTCAAAGGTATTAAGCGCTTAATTAATGTAATATCTAGGTAAGATATCTTTTAAAAATTTCAATTAATTAAAATTTTTTTTTAGAGTGTTGATGTGTCTTTAAACGGTAGGTGAAAAATATTGAAGTAGTCTATAAATTAAATTTTTGAAGTATCTCGCAGTCCTAAAGATTTTTTAGGATCTTAGCTACTCATTATGGGTTCCGTACTAAAAGGGTAAAACGAAGCACTATTAATGTCACTCTGCTTTCTCTTTGTCTGGTTATCCGTCTGTCCCTCTTTCCTTCTTTCCTGAATATTAAATAATAAATTCAATTAAATAATTTTTTCAGAGGCTAGCATGTGGGGTGTCATTGTTGAGATGAATTCTATGTGTAAACTACAAAGATAAATTTTATTTGTTTTTATCTTAAAATAAATAAGGAAATCTTCGGTTTTAGTCGGGTCTAATTCAAAAAGTAGGCTAGTAAGGAATTTGAAATCGTTTATTATATTCCATATCGCGTATTTAGACAACAAATTCTGAAAATGTCTATTAATAAGGTGATTTGTAAGCTGGGGGCAAAAAAAATGTTAGCTTGTACTACTATTTAGGAATCAAGGCACAAAAAATAATTATCCTATCAAATAATATCTAGTTTAAAAAAGTTAAATGGCCGTAATATAAGCAGAACGATAATAGAGCGCGGTCTGACTCGCACATGACCGGTTTTTAGCTTTTATTATTTCGCAGAACTTGGCTGTTAAGGACAAAGATAAAATTAGAATTCAGATTACATTTTAAATATAAATATTCCAATGCAACATTCCTTAGAAAGGCGACCAAAATTAACATAAAAGTTAGTGTGCAGTACCAACAAAACTCATTAATCACCAAGTTTTAATAGGTACATAGTTTCCGCATAAAATTATAATAGGTATGTCTACACCAGTGCGCTTTCCTGTTCATCTTGCGTCTTCCTCTAACGCATGCCTGAGCAACATGCAATAGCGCTTGCGCTAAAACTAGTTCGACAACAGCGCATGCCTCTAGCGAAAGCTGATCCGTCACCGGTGGGTTCGCATTAGGGTGGAGCGAAAATTTTTTTTTCACCTTATGATAATTTAATAGTGCGCAAAAGGTGCCTTTAGGAATCAAATTAACTCATACTAAATATTATTTGGATTGATTTAGAGTAACTGCCTCCACCAGGTCTTTGAAATTTTATAAAAATATGATTTTCGACCCAGGATTGACGCTATGTAAATATGCTATTATTAAATAAATTGTAACATTTTGTTTTATTTTTTAATTAAATATATAGTTAATTTTCAATAAAAGTCAATAAAAAACCAAGTTTTTTTGTAAACTTACTTCAAATCAAGGTCATGATAGCGCGCGCGGA
>JAGSMP010003272.1:5000-26437 GCA_029286625.1 Parnassius orleans | reverse complement strand
GCATTATTATCCTCCATTTTCACTAAAAATCTTTAAAAAAGCATACATTTTCAACTCGCAATATTCATTCGCTCAAGTAAACACAGAGTAAACATTGAAATGTGAAGTGAACTTGCAAACGTATCGCCCGCGCTCGACTAACTTCACACCGAAAGCCCAGCTTCCATCCATACTAATTGCTATATAAATGCTATGTAGAAAGGGAGCGATCGTCTTCTCGAAACCCACGCGTGCGAGAGAGACGACTAATCGCTCAATTCAACTCCTTTTTTATGACAGCAGTATCGCGCAGCAGGCTACGAGGTCATGACCTGTGTAGAACAGAGGAGCGCGCGGGAAATTTGAATTAGTTTGAAACAGTTTACCGAGTTATTGTATTAGTTGATATTATTGATTGAGCAGTTTGATAGGGTAAGCCCGGCTTCTCGGCTTCTATGGAGGTTTCGCTACCGGAAATGAGGCATTCCATCTCTGTCCTCAGGGGTCGTATCTGCATTTTGATGCTTAATTGAGGATAAATGTAGATGTCAATGGGCTGCTCCCTTGTCGTCACCCTTATTCTATATAAAAAAAAGTAAAAATGTAGTGATATTCTTTTAACACATTCACTGCTTAGGATATTATTAAAATAATTAGCCAGGAGCCAAATTTTTTTAAAGCGTATTTTGATTATGTATATATGTATGTTTAAAAATATGGATAAAAATAAATTGTTATTATTATTCTTTTAATAAAAAATAACCTTTTTCGGATCCGAGTGTTCGGCATAGCGCACAGGTGCCGGTCACTCGGATCCGAGCTAGGACAACAATGGTTGAATTAAAACTACTGCACAGATTTCGATAATTCTTTTACCATTCAAAAGCTACATTATCCTGAGTAAAATAGGCTATAGATAGTAAATAAAATATAATACGCATTTGAATAATTATTTATTAAGGAAAACATTCATAAATCTGAGCGATACAATCATAATTATCAAAATCAAATCAAAGCCATAGAATCAAAGTATTAAGTACATAATAATTATAAGTTTATTTGAATACTTGTCATAGAATAAAGGTGAGTCACTCACAGAAAGGTAGAAAGGGATAAAAAATAATCCGAAAACAAGAAAATTTTAACCACTTGACATAAAACAATAATAATGAAATTTAAAACAATAATCATGTAATTTAAAACACTTAGGAATGTGCTAGGCAGAAGCATTTTGTACAGAAACCTGGAGAACCTTCACATTGCTTACATTCATAAATTGTTTGCACCCTTTTTTTTTGTGCTTTGCAACCTTTGCATTCTTTTCGGGCCACTTCGATAGTTTCTTTCGTGACACTTCCTACTGTCTTAAGTCTCGTCCGGGTCTTTTCTATTTTAGTGAGTTCGTGTTTCACTTTAAAAACATTGCGTCGATTGACGTCATTAGGATCAGGTAAAAGCTTTTCCAGTATCTTCATACGGAAATCATATAGATTTACTTTATCATTCGCCGAAATTTATTGTACAAGTGCAATGCATTAGTGAGGCTCATTTGCAGCATATGCACAAACAGCTTCTTGTACCAACGCAGCGTCTTCCTTTGGACTGGATAGTATGCCAACATCTGATCTTGAAGATCAACGCCCGACATAAAATTCTTGTAATGGACGATTGCCATTGGTTTCATTACTTCAGATCCCCTTTTGGAAGTAGTCTCCATCATCTCACTACCATGTTTTGTAGAAATATACAGAACGTATCGCTTGTCCCTCCATTTTCCGACATGAACGCCGTTTAAGAACAAGGATTTGTTTTCTCCTTTTTCCAGTGAAACAGAGCCAATTTCGACGGGATTATCTTTCCTGTTTTTTCTTAACGTTCCTGTGCAGTACGTCTGTCGATCTAGCAATTTCACAGCCAGGCCGTAAGAATTGTAGTAATTATCCATATATACATGATGGCCACAGTCCAGTCTCTCTTCTAGTAGTTTGAACATAATCTTACTACTATGTCCTTGCCCTGATGTCTCATCATTAGCACCGGCGTAAACTTGAAATTTTAAAACCGTACCATCTGGTTCTGCTAAAACATAGAGTTTAATGCCATATTTATGACGTTTGTTTTTTATGTATTGTCGGAACAGCAACCGACCGCGCCACAATACCATGGACTCATCCAATGATAGCTCTTTACCTGGACAAAAAATAGTTTTCATTTTATTGTTAAAATGATCCATAAATGGTCGGATTTTATTGAGACGGTCTTCTTCACTGGATTCAGACGTAAAGTGTAGGCACCGTAAAATCAATAGAAAACGATTTCGTACCATGAATTGTCCGAAGCATGGAATATTAAACAAATAGTGTCGTTTCCAATAATCACTTAAACGGTTTAATCGAATTGTACCTGTGTGAAGAAGGAGTCCTAAAAATGTCAACAGTTCTTCCTTTGTTAAATCTTTCCAAGATTTTATTCTGGAGTTTTGTTTGACGTTTTGTGCATTACCGACTCTTATTGCGTTCGCGTTGGTCTCGCGAACTATAAGATCTAACAACTCGTCATCAATCAATAATCGGAATGCTTCGTAAGGATCAGTTGGAGGCGGCACTAAGAGTTCCTGTTCCTTAGTAAACTCTATGTTTTTCATGGAGCTTGGATCACTGCTCCAGGTGGAAGTGGCTCCTTGACCAGAGGGTGAGTTATTGGGTGATATACGAACAGCCAGAATTGATGGAGAGGCGTCATTACGTTCTGGCGAAAGGTTGGGGGTGATCGCATCGGATCTCAGAAGAGATACGCTAGGTGTTGAACAGGTAGGGTTTAATAGACTATCTGGTATATCCGGGAAAAAATCTCCATAGGCCTGTACGATATTCGGCGATGTAGGACGGCAGTCAATTTCATAATTGAATTCAAAGCTACCGTCTCCATCAAATTCCAGTTGTCGAGGCGCTGGCTTCGATGCTGAGGAACTATTTGGATCTGGTAACTTCCACGAATGAGCAGAATTATTACGCGTGGGGCCATCCCTAAATGTAGGTCTTAATCGCTTACATTGAATGATAGGCCTTCCATCTGACTCACATAAACCACGTTTTGATGCAGATGAACTTGAAGGTTGAGCTGGTGGTACACGGCTGGCCGTCTTTGAGGCAGGTGATCTTGAAATAAAATTAAGTACAATTTACTGTTATTATTGAGTTAAATTAAATTAATGTCATGCGTTCTTATCAAATACATAGTCATTAGTTAGTCATACCTTGAAGGTTGAGCTGCTGGTATAGGGCTTGTCGTCTTTAGGGCAGATGACCTTGAAGGTTGAGCTGGTGGTACACGGCTGGTCGTCTTCTGCTTCAGTCTAGTATCAAAGATACTATCATCACTGCCGCAACTAGACGAGACCTCTGAACTTGAAGAGTCTTCATCAGCTCTTTGAGAATACACATCCTCATCACTATAGTCAGACTCATACTCATCACTATTCCGACGCTTTTTTCTAGAACTACTCGTAGATTTACTTCCAGACGGTCCAGCCTTACTTTCCATTTTAGTGCAAAAATAGCTTTGATACGATCGTGTGTACAAGTCACAATTACACTGTTAGAATGAAACCAATACGCGTTTTCGTAAGTTGAATATGTTGTCAGAGTGGCCGCTAAAAACTAACATAAACTCGCCTCAAACGCCGGCGGCTAACTGACGACTACAAAATACACGGGCCACTCACTCGTATCCGAGTGGGCAGCACCCCTACTATGCCCCCTCCCCACTCGGATCCGAGTGTTGAGCACTAAATGTGTTAAGTTGAAGTTACAAAGTATGGTAAGTGGCTACAACAGCCCATGGACACCTGCAATCAACTTCACGTGATGATGGCTTTTGTTTTGTTCGCTGAGGACTAAAGGAGTCGGATGGTATGCCTGACAATACTTGTACTGCTGCTTGGTAGCAGAAATATTACAGAAGGAGACAAACTCTCCCTTTGAAGCCGATTAAAAGAAAGTATTCATGTTACCAGTATATGTAAACTTAAAGCTAAAAGTGGTGCATAACACTGAGTCATAGATTTATTGTATCAGTACCGATACAACGTCGATATCCACAGTTATCATTAACCATTAGGCTAATGTCGTTTCTAACGATTGTTTGCGTATTAAGTATGTTTTAATATAGAATTTTAAAAACCTTCCTGGCACAGATATCTATGGTAAGTAATGTTTTGATGTGGTAATAAATGATGCAGAAAATCATCCTTCTTTTATTTTACATTAAAACCCTAGGGGTTCCCAAACATCAGTTCGTCGTGGCGCACTTACAGGTTTAGTATTGTCTTGGCGCTAGTTAGTCGAAATATTAAAAAAAGGCCCAAAAATTAAAACATCCACAATATAAGCTGAGTTTTTATATTTATATTGATACAGGAACACATGTTTTATTTAACAAAAAATAGGAAATAAATAGTGACGTGCTGCGAGCTTGGTGATCTGCAAACATTTTTTCAAAACGTGGGATAAGGCTACTATGGGACATCGCTACTCTCATTTTTTGCTCCACATTGATTTTTGAGCGATATTTGCTCTTAATTACAGCTATAATTTGTATACATAAGTTTAGTTTCCGGAGAATGGTAAACAGGAGCGCTTCACGGCGCCCATATTTACTCTACGGCGCACCAGGACACCGTGTTGCACACTTTGGGAAACCCTGCCATAGCTGTTAGGTTTTGATAACCCAGTATTTATTTTCTTACGTAATTCATTCCTTTAGTTCGATTGAGGATACATTTATCTTTACTTTTTAATTCTGTTAGGCTGCGTCCCACCAGAGCTGGGCGATGTAGCTAAGCGTGCGAGGAAAAAAATCCATCAATAGGACTACATAGTTCATCCTCTTAGAAGAGCTCAGGGCGAGGATGTACTTAAAAAAGACACGGCCGTTTTTACGTGAACACGTTCTTTTTTCCTTTTATATAAAAAAAAACATGCTGAGTGTCGTGGAACTCTCGGTTGGAACGAAGTTCCTTTCGTAGTATATTATTATTGATTAACAAATACAAATAAATGAATTATGTACTAGCGTCTATCAAAATGAAGCGTCATTTAAAATAAAATATTTCTTTCATGGCAAGATAACAAGTGCGAAGGAGATGGAATACTATCTACACTACGTCAGCAGAAGGGGTCGTGACGGAAAAATCTTACACTTTTTCTCGCCTAGCCCCCATCCACCAAATTCGTACCGTCCGATAAAAAAAAATTAGTTTCACAAGGACAAAGAACCAGACCCGGAACAATTATTTGTAGACCATACAAATACTTGTTCCGTGCGGGATTCGTACCCGCGGCCCTCTGCGCCGCAACTCATTGCTAAGCCACTGCGTCACGGAGCATATCTTCCCGTGGGGATACCCTATGGATGGATATGGGGGTAGTGGATGTTCTTATCCGCGAATATCCTAGTCCATGTCAGATGCTGTTTTTAATTTTTATGAGTATAAGTGGTTTTCATGTCGGCAGTTTCCAAATACTAAATTGTAATTTAATTATTAAACTTCATAGCTTTTAATTTTGTTATGAACGTCAGATGCTGTTTTTAGTTTTTATAAGAATAAGTTGTTTCCACATGGAAATATCCTAAATAATAATGTAGCACAATTAATAAATAATTTTGAATCCTATGATCTCATTTCATATGTAAGATAACGTTAATGTTTTAATTTTATTTTAGGTGAGAGATTTTTTTTATTACTGTTTTTAATAAAAGTTAAGTTTATATTGCCAATTAAAAATAGCGTCATGGTCTGGTTTTTATTTTAATGAAAATTATTTGATTTGAAAAATAATATGCTTTTTATTATTTCATTAAATAATTACTATTAATAATACTAATTTTCTCATAACAAACTATACTTCCGTCATAAGAAGATATTATCTAGAGATATGTTAATGTTTTTAACCACATGTACTTCTCATATTTTTCAAATAGAAAAAAGGCATAAAGAGTACTTATTTTCATTATTCAACAAATTAGTTTAGTGAAAAAAAGCATAATATTACTTCCTTTTCAGACTGATTCCATTCCGTGGTGATGTATACGCGAATATTTTTTCTAAAATTATTAATTTTCTAAAGAACATTGGTGTATCTCTTCATACATTTCTCTTTTAAAAAAAGAGGCTAATAAAGAGTAGCGTAATTTAAATAAAAGTTAATAACTAATTAAATATTAACTTCTACTTTTAGCTTATTTAATTTTTGAAAAGAGTATTTTTTACGCAATTTTTTCATTAAAAAGGCGAAATTGCCAGGTTCTTCAATAAAAAGATATTAAGAAATAACTAGTTTTTTTGCTCTCCTGTAAAATGTACTTTTTACACTTATGCTTTTGTTCTTCTCAAGGTACGATATAGTTTATTGCTATTGTGTGTGATAATTGGATACTGAAAGTGTTAAGATACCGTGTCTCGTACGTACTGTCTCTATCACTAACCTCTCAGATCCCGACATTGTATCGGACCATCTCCGTCAGGCCAAGGTCAATAATTTTTTTGGTCTCAATACCAGGCACTGTCAACTAATGTATAGAACCTATGCGGCATTAATAACGGAGCCACTGAATAAACTACGTCGGCTTCGCAGGTCGATATAGTACGGTGACAAACCGTGTAGATGGCACTGTTACAGAATTATTTTACTTTTGAGATTTGTTTTACCAGATTTCTACCATAAAGTTGCAAAGTTATTTGATAACCTCTAAAATGAGAGTATTCACCTATTGATTTTAAAATACTGTTTTTTATACTGTTCTGGATTTTCTTCCGATTTTATGGAAAATCTGAGTTTTCGTAAAAATCGTTGTATAGACGGCGTTCTACAAACTGGCATAAAGAAAAAAACTACAAAAGCTTAAATAAATATCTGTTACGTTTTATCTGCGAATGAATTTGATTAAAGCAGTTATCTTCACTATGTTTTATATTATACTAGCTGTGGCCCGCGGTTTCACCCGCGTATATCACGCGTCTGAGTAGCACTTTTTTTTCTGAAAGTATGTTGTTGGCCATACAGCCTTTACAATTTCATTAAAATAGACTCGTAAGCGAGGACTTATTAGCTATTGAGTGCGCTGATTCTGCCGACTGCAGTCCCGAAGCACTCCAGCCCCTGCTATTGGAGTGACGCTAGGCAAGCTAGGGGGGGCTCGATGTGATGATTCAAGAGCCCCTCAGAAAGAGGTACGAACCTCAGCTTGAGCTTGAAACCGATCATAAACTAAAAACGCCCCGTATCACGGGTATTGAACCTCGTGTACGGCGTGTGTTTGTGACATCGCATTCATCGCCGTCGAACGCGGTGTGCTCTAGTGTTTTGTACTATGTCTGAATGTTTGTGTGTTCGTGTTAGTGGATCGGATTCCCTCTCCGAGCGGGGGTAGGGATCAACTTATTTTGGGTAGTGATCTCATGAGGATCGAGAGGAACGTTCTTTATATGTCTCCTGGGGGCAACTGCCTCTGGGAGTACGTACCCGACATCATCTCTATTAGGTATAGAACGACTGGATTGTGGGCATATTGATCGCGGTGGTTGAATTGCGTTTCTCACATAAAAAGGTGCTTCTGTGATACAACGCACAAATTTATTTTGCGCGGATAAAGCAGTTCGGGAGCGCTTTTTCTTCCGAAATTTTGCTTAACAAAATTCAATATTTAAGGCTGGCTGATAGGTATAGCCTAATGCTAGATAGCCTATACTATTCCTCATGAGATTCATCTATTTTATATCTATCATATACAAGAATTTTTCAAATCTGACTGTGAGTTTCAGAGATGGCGTGTAGCAAATAAAAAACTTCCGCTTTATCATATTAGTATAGATTATTTTAGAGGTTTTCAAATAACTTAGGAACTTTATAATAGAAATCTTATAAAACAAATCTTACAAGTAAAATAATTCTGTAACAGCGCCATCTACACGATTTGTCAAGTACTACATAAATCTGCGATGCCGACGTAGTTCTCAACGAATTTATTCAATAACGCTGATGTTAATACCGCATAGGCCTGGACTGGACTGAAGTAAACGCGATGTGGAATGGCGGAAGGTCGTCATTTGAAGTAAATTCTTTTAATTTATAAAAGTTAACTCTATGAATTAAAAGAAGTTAACTCTAATCAAAAGCTTTTTAAGTGTACCGTCCACATACGGGACTCCGGCAGGTATGAATGTCCAAGATAAATGGTAAAAAACATCACTAATATTCTAGGTAAATAAACGCCCGCATACCTACTGATGTGCTACTGAGGCTGTTCTGTCCAGGGGATTTCCCTCTGCATATTTTTAATGACTACTAACTTCTTTCGCAATAAATTTAATATATGTTTATGCCTGCTCACCTCATCCTCATACTTAGTCACCCGTCCAAGCGGTGACAGTAGGACAAAAATCAAAGGATAATAATTAAAAGAAAATAATCTGGCTTGAATGACCAATTCATAAGTTCTGTCCGTTACAGACTAAAAGTCCACTGCTAAACATAGAGTTCAACCATAGATTACCTCATAGAGGGGATTTGTTATAGTTGCCACGCTTGACCGGCGGGTTGGCAACCGCGTTTTTTTATCATGTTGAGTTGTTATCAGGAAGATGCAGCTGGCCATATTCTGTTTGAGTTTCCTTCTGTCGTCTCTTACGACGCCCACGGGACGATAAGATGTAGTTGATATTCTTACACCGCCACTACACGGTAACCAATGACACGATGGCCAATTCGTCATAATCTTTTTTTCGCATCAGTCCGTAAGCCCACTGTTGGACATGAACATCTCCCATTGTAGGAAGGATTTGCCGTAATCGTTACTTCGTAGTCTGTTGATGATGGCAACACCAGACGTTTCACAACTTTGACGCTCCTTCCAGTCTCCGGTCGGGGTATTTTACGCCTGGTGTTAACGAGATGGTTTTACGCTATCTATCGGAAGCTATTATATACGTGGTTTGGGGGATGAGTCGCTCGCGTCCGTAGGCTTCGACCACCTAATCCTAGGCCCCTATCCTAAACAAGCGACAAAGCCGAAAGAACAGACTTGGCTCCTCGCCGTGTGGTAGCGGCGTAAAAAATACCACCAACTTCTTCACCGGGCACAAAGAAAATGGCCCCGAGTTCCCGGCGCCCCTTTAATGGGGCAGGGGTGCGAAGAATCTCCGGGAGGAAAACCGGCGATGAGGTTCGCCACCCGTCACGTTCTGTCTCCCGGAGGGGCGAAAAGTGGATTGCGGAAGCCCGTCTGGCTACACTGAATGTATGTGGAGCAATGAATGATAAGATGGATGAAGTATGCGATATGATGTATGATAGAGGAATAGATGTGTTATGTGTAAATGAGACGAAACGGAAGGGAAAGGATGCCACTACACATGGCATGTATACCGCGTACTGGTCTGGTGTAGACGAGACCGAGCGGGCATGCCAGGGAGTCGGTGTCATCCTTTCAGAAAGAATGGGTCATCGTGTGAAAGAGTATGAATGTGTAACCCCGAGACTGCTATGGATACGAATGAAAGTGGGCTTAAAGAAGTTGTTTGTTCTAGGGGTCTACACCCCAGACATGTCTAAGCCCACTTATATCCGAGCAGTTTTGGGAGATGGTAAGGATGGTGCTAATGAAATGCAAGGGTAATAAAAATATTGTTATATTAGGAGATTTAAATGGAAGGGTTGGTGTGAAGAGGCTTGGTTATGAAAGGATATTGGGAACGTTTGGTCATGAAAGCATAAATGAGAATGGTGAAAGCCTCCTCACCGTATGTGTGGAAAAGAATCTTTTTGTGACGAACACTTTCTTTCGTCATAAGAAGATTCACATGTATACATGGGAAAGAGGTGGCGATAGAAGCATGATAGATTTCATAATTGTGGATGAAAGACTGAGAAGCGCAGTGGTAGATAGAAGGGTTTACCGGGGGTCCAACGTAGGGACGAATCATTACTTGGTCTTATGCCGAATTAATGGTCTATTCAGACGTTGGCGGCATTGGACATCTGTGTCTACCACTGCGTTACAGCGTATAAGAACAGAGAGGTTACAAGATGAAGGTGTGAAAGAGAAGTTCAAATGTAGACTGAGAGAAAATATAAGTGGTATGGATGAATTGTGTATGAATGATTTAGACTTCAGAGTGATCCCCTGCTTCCTTGCAATCCTCCTCAGGACTGGGCAGCGGCTATCGTTTGCGGTGTGGTTCTTGGCGCAATTAGCGCCTGTAGGTTCCTCCTCTCTACCCCTAGGGCATTGACTCGCGATGTATTCCCCGGCGCAGCGAACGCACTTCACTGGCCTGTGGCAGTTGGCAGATGCATGCCCGAAAGCCTGGCAGCGGTGGCATTGGGCCGGACCCACTCGTCCTTGCCAGGCTTCGATAACGACCCCTCTCATATAGAAGGTTCGCCGATCTGGTAAAGTTGATTTAGCCTCTCTCGGATCAGGTGGTCAGGCTGCGCATAGTAGAGGCACCCAGGTCTACCTCTACGGGGTGGGATTGCCCTCACATATCTTATGGGGAATCCCTTGGCCCTGATAGCCTCCTCTATCTGGTTGGTATCCGTGCCCACTGGCAGCCCCCGAATGCCCACCTTCGTGGGCTTCTCCTCTACCAGGTTGTAGCAGTACCAAGATACCTCTGTATAGCCCGGAATTCTTCCGGGCTCTGTGGAGTAAATCGTACCCCTTTCCCGAACGGACGGGCGTTGGGCGGATCCCAGCTTTCCATTAAGCACTTCGAAGTGCCTCGTCCAGTGCGGGAGGCACTCCACTATGATGTGCGGGTGGCGTGCCTTTCTTCCTCCTGTTGAGGTTGGGGCGCGTCAGCTGTCTTGGGTCTCGGTACTGCTGGCATCACTGCCAGTTGGGCATAACTGGTTGAAGGCCTTTAACCATCGCCTGACGGGTTGGAAGGTGGCGATGACGTCGATTGTCCGGCGGTCGCTATTGTAGCGTAGGTTGTGGAATCTCAACCGTAGGACTCCTCTCCCCCTTGCTCTAACTCGGCCGCGTCCATATTGCTTCTGCGGTCGGTTGAGGTGGGGGGTGGGGGGTTGGCTTCGATGGGGAAGGCGATTTGGGTGGCGAATTATGGACCCTATATACTTCCGCGGTTGGGATTCCTTTGTCTTCCGATTCGAACACGGACATGATGATGATGATGTTGAAATTGGTGATCCGACGCATTGCCTCTTCTCAAAGAGCGACGCGTCGGTCTCTGGTGGCGTATGCCACCGTGCCGATTTATTCGCCCGCTGTGGCATTGGCGACGGTTCCCGCTCGTACGCTCAGGCACGGCGCGGCGTAAGCGCGGCGCTCTTTACGTGGCGACGCAGGTTTCCTCATAGGTATCTGGCTGAAAGGCGCAATCCTGGATTTCGCTGGGTTTGATAGGTCCCTAACCAGTAACGGACGATCTAATACGCCCGGTCGGTCCGGGGGTTTCCTAACACGAGGGGGGGGGGCTCCCCTTTCCACTTACCCCTCATATTGGCTATTTGTGTTTGTTATCAGGTAATCTAATCCGTGTCTTGTCTATGTTCCTACCTAACTGCCGACGATAGACGAACGACGTAACAGGTGAGGATGGGAGAACAGCGATTGACTGCAACACTTTGGGGCACTGCCTACCCCTTTCACCACGAAAGGATTGGAGGAAGTGCTATGTTAGCACTCGCGCACGCGACTGACACACAAGGGCACGAACGCGCTTGAGTGCCAAGAATCTACCTAAGGGCCGGTGACTCTCGGAGTATACGGACTCAACGATTAGCGGAGTATGTCGTACCGGCGGTTGCTTGGTACCACTGCTAATCCACAAACAACGCACACTTAGGAGATCCTTACACCACGGTCCCTACCGTCAGGTGGACTGTGTGATCTTTTGTCACCCTTATTCTATAAAAAAGCTAGGATCCTTTTGGCAAAAATGCGAAATAATAATAGAAATGGGCTGATGGATTCTCTTGAGCCGCCATCACGGCAAAAACCAAATTACTGATACAAACAATGAACTGTTTATTTTATGAGAAAAGAAATTACTTTAACAAACGTCATGCTTTATAATTGCGACCGTTTCAACAAGGCCTGGACAAGAAACCGCGAAATAAGCTCTCCAGATGCCCTGTGGTAATTTTTGGCGGTTTTAAAGTGCCTTTTTGTCCCGGTGAGTCTTGCGACTTTTAACAGGGCGGGAACACATTTAAAGGATAAGTTTTAACAGGTCTATTGTTGTCGCGCTGTGCCTGAACGACCAAGCTAGGCAACCGAGGGAGACAACTGCAGCTCGGACTGGTTATACCAATGAAAAATTGATGAAATCATCTCGTATTCCCGTTTTCTCTTTCAAAACTGGGACAGATTCTATTTGGTTTTTAAACGAAAGTTTATGGCTACACATGTATATTTTTATTTTAGTTTTATGTTCGTTAACCATTTCACTGCCATGAGTCATATATGAACATTTCGATTGTTTAACTATTGTTTTCTTTTCTCAGACAGGGAAGTTGTTAAATTAATTTGCTAGATGTCGCATAGCGGCAGTAGAACTTGAAAGTTTAAGTAATTTTAGGGATTCCTACTTTTTAAAGTAATTTATTGAAAGAAACAAAATACATAAACTTGGCAGTGGCAGAAATAGATTGTATTGTAAAGAAATATTTGCTCAAGTATAATCCAAGCAGAAAACCGAGGAATACGTTTGTATGGATAAACGCCGCCCGGATACCCTCATCATTAGATTCGCCGACAACACGCTAAAAAGAAGCAGATGCCTACATTGCTTATAGATCAGGTCACTTGGGGAACCGCTAGGGTGGGTACACAGCTAATACAAAATGTTCAAAAGAAAACAAAAAATGTTCAATAATTAATATTTTATTAGAATACTGAGAACATGATGCAGCCAAACTCATGGCTCACTTGTGGCCCACTACGGACTTTGTGCTTTGCCGTAACCTGTTATTGCGGAAATATGCACGGAGCAGTGAGAAATATAGCCTGGCTGATTGTGATTTCACTGGTAGCCCCCATCGTAAGATCATTTAAGACTGCCCACGATGAGACTTACGGTATACATGTGTACAATGACAAAGCCGGTTTGTTGGCCTATATATTACTGTGCTCATAAAAGGCCATTACAAGCGAAAAAAAAATTTAAACTGAAATTTTATGTTGACAAGATTTAGCCAAAATCCTAGTAGGCTGGTTTTGAAATAAAGTTTTAATTTTAAATTGATGAAATATTTTACTAAGTGGTTTAATATATGGACTATATTTTATACTGTTTTTCATTTTTAGTAATATTTGGTATCTACTCGAGATTATATTTTTTGCCAAAATCTATCAAACTTGAGTACGTTACCTACGTACCTACACAGCCATGGGCGTAGCCGTAGGTACAACGAGTATGTATATTTGTACTAAAACAACTTTGAATAAAAGAAATTTGAAGGTAGTTTCAAAACACTGGATAAGTAATTAATAGACCTAAAGTGTTTTTGGTGATAGGATTTCTAATGTTTTAGGTTGTGTTTTTTTTATATTATTGGAAGCATACTAACAGAATAAAAGCTAAAAAAATTAGATGGTTTATTAGGTTTTAAACCTGAAATATTTTAGGTGATAGGGTTTCTAACATTTAGGTTTCGTTTTGTTGCAATTTGGAAGCATTCTAACAGAATAAAAGCTAAAAAAATTAGATTCTATTTATTTTCTATGTTGTCACTCGCATATCTGAAAAGAATCTATGCGCCATAAAATAATAATACCCTGGATTATCTCCAAACATGTTTAAAACTGACCTATTTCTATTTGAAACATTAATATACCATGAGAACTGTCTTTAATATTTACGGATACTTTCCTAAACTATATGGTACGAATTTTCTCACTGCACATTGCATTTCATTCCCATTAAACAAGCTCGACAGAACTTGTGAACGTAACGTGCTAACGTTTTTAATTTGACATCTACAGGGATACAACTAATAGGAATCTACTACACAGTCGCAAATGTCTACACTTAATATTAACAGAAGGGAAAAGTTTTCACAGATCACGTACACCTGGAATGGTTGACAGTGTATAAAGTACAATTTTTTTAAATACCAAATACATTTGTATTAATTGCCAATTTATTGGCACACTTTTTAAACAAACATTAAATGTTTATAACCGAACAACACAGTAGAAAAAAAAGTAAGAGCACCAATGTAACTTAAAACGAGATTGCCAGTAAAAATAAAAATATACTAAATAGGTATTTTTTTAAAACTTTTACTAACAGTTTATTTATATAGGTAATAACAATCAATACACTCTAATTACTATTAACACTTAATAAATATTTGAAGATTTATACAATATTTGATTTAAACATTTTTAGTTCCATATATTGAATTGGTAGTGGGGACAATTTCAAATACCTTACAATAATTGGAAGAAATAAAGAAGCATTGCGAAATCATCTCGATTATAAACTGCGTTGTTTCACATTACACAATTATTGCACAAGCTACGCTCTCTTCATTTATTTACAATGTGCGTTAGTATGGAAAAATTTAAGCGTGGTCATTGTTCTTATTATAAAATGTACAAAACCGCAGAAATACATTATATAAATTGCGTGCTTTTAAGCTAGTTTACTACCATAAAATAATATGTTAACTTATAAAATAATTCTAAACTATGTAACTTTTTTATTTTAAAGTATGATGGTTTACTGCCAAATAATGCTAAAAATGCTTAACATAAAATCTAAGTTCATTAAAATTAATAATATTTATTAATATATTACTGAAATTAAAATCACTCAATTTTGGGTAAAACCCATATCTATGAATAAATTGATTTGATTCATCTTTATTTATAAGCGGCCCTAAATAAATATCACCATTTATTAAATTACAGCTCTTAATTACTAATGTCCACATAATTCGGAACGAAGCAAAGGGAATCTGTGACAATATGTAACCTAAATTAATTTTAAATTGAGAACCACTACATCATTAAAATTTTGCTATAAATTACATAATTATCTTTCGTTGGATTACGCTTTTTATTTCAGTTATGCAAATTAATTTATATCATAGTTTATCAAGCCCGCGCCAATGAAGAAACAAATCGAGAATAATCCTGTCTCTCACTCTCATACTATATTGTGTAGTGGCGGCATATGAGAATCCACTTTTTAAGCACAAGTTAGTTATACCAGTTACTCGACTCCAAAGAGTCAGTAATTCCTTCATGGGACAATGTATACGCTTTTACAACAAAGTCCCACAAATAGAATAGAATAGAATAATTTTTATTCAACATAGATTACATGTAATTCTTATTGAAGGTCATTTTTTACTTTTACCACTGGTTCGGAAAAAAACCTCTGTTCTGGGAAGAACCAGCAAAACACTCAGCGGGACTTTTTAAACATTAATTTACAATATAATATTTAGTACAATTAAGTATAAAACATTTAGAAATAGCATGGTAGCGATCAACTCATTATCAGGGGTATTCTTGTAATCTATATTGAATAAAAATATTCTAATATATTCTAGTCTATCACCCCATATCATCCCGTGAGTGTGCAGGCGTCAGAATTGAGTGGGAGACGTCTGGTACAGCGATCCTTAATTCACCTGCCAAGCGTGACCATCACGGCAAATTCTAGCTACACGAGCATAAGCTTTTACGAGCTGATGAACACTTGTTATTCCTGTCTTAACGTCCGCGTACTACGTACAAAAGCAAGTCTTCCGTCTGCACGCTGTCTCAACGAGCTCTGCTATCACTAATCTTATTCATTAATCTTAATATTTCGTTTCTAGTTTTTTTCCTGTTATTATTTATTTGTTAATTATTTCATTTGATTTTTGGAATGTAGTAATGAGGTCACTAAAAGGAACACTCAAAAATTTTAAGAAACGGGAAAACAAGATACGAGGGTCAATTGACTCGAAAAGGATATTGTATCAGTGGAATTACTACTAGCAACAAGTTGTAAAATGAAAAATTTTGTCAACATCATCAATGTAGTTAGTCGGAAGTCAATTAAATACGCATTATTAAGTATAACTCAAAAACTACTGGTCAGATCTTGATTAGATTTATATGGGATCACATGAGAAGCACCAGCTTTTAAATAAAAAAAGAATCACCAAAATCGGTTCACCTAGAAAAAAGTTCTGAGGTATCACATAAAAAATACTGTCGAATTCAGAACCTCCCCTTTTTTTGAAGTCGGTTAAGAACAAAATTACTAAGTAAATTTTCAAATAAGTAGGAAACTTATTTGAAAATTTACTATTGACCGTCCTACCTGTGTGTTCAAGCCACATTTAACTAATTTCAATTTGCTTCTTTATTGGCGCCGCTTGTACGGGCATAATATTATAGCAACTATACATTATGTACCTTTATATTCCTTTTGGCAAATAAACACAGAGTTTGTTAAACAATTGAAATAAAAATCATTATTTTATTCTGTGAGTTTCTATGTTTGGCGCAAACACAATAAAAATACAATGCAGGCGGCAAGCTTTATAATTTATTAAAAACTAAGCCTTGCATATTTCAGTAAATAATTGACTAACAATTATTTATTTCTGTTTGACGTTAGTTTTAACATAATTTATTGCTTATAACATTTCTTATAATGTGCTAATACACTTAAAATTTTACTAATTTGGCAGTTTTGTCTTTTAAATTATTGTATACAATGTCATAATAATTTTATAATTTTTGGTCGCATCAATTATAATTTCTACTATGGTCATATATTAAGTGCCAGAAATATAGTAAATTTTCTAGTAACATAATGGCAACAAAGTGTCGTTCCACATGCTTTCCACAACCCTTAAGTATTTGATCTGGCGCTTGCACTTGATGCTTCGTACCACTGTTGCCACAGAATACTTATGTTGTTAAGCTTGGTAAAGTACCTATATAAATTGAAATTAGATGTAACGAAATTAATTACACTAATCCCAACACCGCTTCGTCTTTGTTAGTGTAGTGGTGTTGGGATTAGTGGTGACGGGGGTAGTGCACGCAATTAAGGGAGGGCGGGAGGTGCTCTTCAAACTAGGTAAGACATTTTATTTTATTACGCGGATTTTAGCTAACTAATTTTTAACGTCTTTAATATAATGGATTTCCGCAAAGTAACGTCTGATCCTATTGAGTGATGCCTGCTGACATATATCAGTATACGTTAATATATAGATTATTCGTTTATTTATAAGACCATAACGGTCCTTTGCTGGACCTTTCCTGTTTTTGCGAGGATTTGTTTGGCCAGACATCTAGACTAACTGAATAGAAAGAAAAAGCAACTACATTATTTCCATCACAGCCTATAAAACTATACTGCTGAACATGGGCCTCCCTATAATTTGCCATAGTTGCCACACTTGGCAGGCGGGTTGGCAACCGCAGCTTTTATAATTTTAAGTGGTCAGGAAGATGCCCGCCTCTCTTGTTTCAGTTTCAATATGTCGCCTCTCACGACACCTACGGGCCGATATGGGTAGTGGATATTCTTACAACGCCACAATACTTTATTATTTACGATCAATGATGCCTTGAAATTTTGATAACCAAACAATGTGCTG
Organism: Parnassius orleans; assembly: GCA_029286625.1. Lineage (NCBI taxonomy): Eukaryota > Metazoa > Arthropoda > Insecta > Lepidoptera > Papilionidae > Parnassius > Parnassius orleans. The sequence continues at coordinate 8,810 of JAGSMP010003272.1, read as the reverse complement.
ATGCTGTGGCTATTAAACAATTAATGGTTAAAGTAAAAAGGTCTAAGAAAATTTTGAATATGTGGTAAGATCAAATCATGCAATGTGGCTTGCCACCGAGGACCAAAATAGGAATTAAAATATGTAAAACCTTTACAGTACTACCTGACCTTGACTTAATATAGCAAGAATTTAATTTTATTAATAAGATAAGCCTTAACTGTGTAAATAATTAAATAAATTGCCGCCTTTATGAAAGATTATCTTTGGGAACAGTTGGACCGATTATGATGAAATTTTGTGTGTGTTTGAGTGGATGGTGTAGATTAACAATTGGACTCGGTAGGTGGCGCTGTTGTCAAGATCCAGTTACCCGTGCGCAGCCGGGCGGATCGCTAGTTATTAATAAAATTAAATTCTTGCTGTAAAAATTCCTCCACCCAATTTTATGCTGTAAGGTGAGGCATGGTAATTAGCAAGAGCTATTTTTGTGCAAACCGTTACCGTACTCGGGTTAGAGATATTATTCACGTATTCCTAAGGTATTCTCACTCAGCAAGTTTTAGAGTTTTGATTCTCTGGAATTATTTAAAGAATACTGGACCGGCCAGCAAAAACCCGATAAAAACAAGGTCCATATAAATTTAGAGATAATAAAAACATTGTACTAATTAATTAGTAAGAAATTGAGATCTATTATTTATTGAAACTAAACAAGACAAAGACAAGACTAGCGTTTTAACCAAACTCGTTTTTTAACAAAGGATTCCCGGCTAGAGTCTTTGCAAAATTCGCTATCAAATTCCATTGTTTACATTTTAGTTTGCACATTTCCTACAGAATTGTTTATTGAAGCAGACTTTTCTGAAACCTGAGACTAATTTATTATAAACTAGTTTTTGTAATAACGCGGGTTTGCGTTTAAAAACCATACATTTTGAAATCACACATACCCTGTTCTTTGGTGCAATAATTAAGAGAAATAGTTCATGTGACTAAAATAAATAATGGATGTGTCTATTCATACGACAATCGAAAGATTAATTTTTTCATAAGTATACAATTATTGTATGATTTATATATTTTTATTCGTCTGATATATTTTAAATTAAAAACTAAAAACTATTTTTAATATTTTAATTTAAAAAAATATTTTAAATAAGTTTAGACAATTGAATAAAATAAAGTATATATTATATTATACACATATATTTTTATATACTCTGAAACTTACTCGTATGAGATTAGGCTATTTGAGTTTAATAAAACATAACACCAATCTTGCAATATCAGCGACAATAGGTTAAAGTGAGGCTGGGGTGAACCCTGGGCAACCCTAGCTGCGTACATTATAATGATATAATCGTAAACCGTGAATAAATTTTAATATAATATTGAAAGAATTGAATTTATTAATTTTAAAACTTATCAAACGAATAATTACTTTTAATCATACGATTATCGTATCATTAGCGACAACCATAAAATAATATAAACATATGTTTAAAAACAATTAGTTTCATAATATGAAAACTATAGCTTTCATTTAAAATATTAAAAGAATATCTATGCATTATCTATCTAGAAATCAAATTCAAATAAGTTCTAAATCTACGAGGTCACGTCACATAGAGAGGAGGAAGCTAATCTAAAGCTTCAGTTAATTCTCCCAAATATTGATTTCAAATAACGTTTCACAATACTACCTTCATTCTTATAACGAATCTCTCTCACCACCACGATCTAAGAAGCAAATCCAGTTACCAGCACTTTCACCGTTAATGTTCACAGTTCACTGTTTTGTGTGTCTGTCGTTTCCGTCTTCTCCAGCGATGGTTTGACTGTCTCCAACAGTTTTCTTAGTGCTTGTTCCGTCTGCAATGACAAATCAACAACATTGTCATTTCAGATTTTTTTTGAAATGAAAATTATATTTATATCTCCGCTATAAATGCATATATCATATATCTACTAACAAACGTAACAGAAATATGGTGGTAGAGTTGGTAATATACGTGGTAGAGGTTGTAGCACAAATGAGTCGGATCGGCCGAAAAAGAACTACGCTCTCAAAGAATACCAGCGTAAAATTGCTGCATACTGCTGTGTTTCGTACGGTGAATGTAGAGAATCGGAGACCGTTTTTATGGGAAACGGGGCATTCTATCTCAGTCCTTAGGGGTGACAACGCATCTGCATTTGTAACTCTTATTATATAAAAAAATATATATTAAAGGTAAATAATTTGGGTCAGCATAGCTGAATGCGCGCGCTTTTACGTAACTACTTCTACCATACGTGCTACTTTTCAAGTTAAACATAAATTGTACGTGTATGGCGCGCGCGCGCGCGTGTGACTCGTGTGTGTGTGTGTGTGTGCGTCACCTGCGCGAGATGTGCGACGGTGCGGTCGAGCGCGTCCGCCACGTGAGCATCTCGGAGCTATGTTGTGTATGTGTGTGAGAGCTCATGTGTGTGTGTGTGCGCGTCACCTGCGCGAGATGTGCGACGGTGCGGTCGAGCGCGTCCCCGTGAGCATCTCGGAGCTATGTTGTGTATGTGTGTGAGCTCATGTGTGTGTGTGTGTGGCGTCACCTGCGCGAGATGTGCGACGGTGCGGTCGAGCGCGTCCCGCCACGTGAGCATCTCGGAGCTATGTTGTGTATGTGTGTGAGAGCTCATGTGTGTGTGTGCGCGTCACCTGCGCGAGGTGCGACGGTGCGGTCGAGCGCGTCCCGCCACGTGAGCATCTCGGAGCTATGTTGTGTATGTGTGTGAGAGCTCATGTGTGTGTGTGTGTGCGCGTCACCTGCGCGAGTGCGACGGTGCGGTCGAGCGCGTCCCGCCACGTGAGCATCTCGGAGCTATGTTGTGTATGTGTGAGAGCTCATGTGTGTGTGTGCGTCACCTGCGCGAGATGTGCGACGGTGCGGTCGAGCGCGTCCCCACGTGAGCATCTCAGAGCTATGTTGTGTATGTGTGTGAGAGCTCATGTGTGTGTGTGTGTGCGCGTCACCTGCGCGAGATGTGCGACAGTGCGGTCGAGCGCGTCCCGCCACGTGGCATCTCAGGCTATGTTGTGTATGTGTGAGCTCATGTGTGTGTGTGTGTGCGCGTCACCTGCGCGAGATGTGCGACGGTGCGGTCAGCGCGTCCCGCCACGTGAGCATCTCGAGCTATGTTGTGTATGTGTGTGAGAGCTGTGTGTGTGTGTGTGCGCGTCACCTGCGCGAGATGTGCGACAGTGCGGTCGAGCGCGTCCCGCCACGTGAGCATCTCAGGCTATGTTGTAGTGTGTGAGAGCTCATGTGTGTGTGTGCGCGTCACCTGCGCGCGATGTGCGACGGTGCGGTCGAGCGCGTCCCGCCACGTGAGCATCTCGGACTATGTTGTGTATGTGTGTGAGAGCTCATGTGTGTGTGTGTGCGCGTCACCTGCGCGAGATGTGCGACGGTGCGGTCGAGCGCGTCCCGCCACGTGAGCATCTCAGGCTATGTTGTGTATGTGTGTGAGCTCATGTGTGTGTGTGTGCGCATCACCTGCGCGAGATGTGCGACGGTGCGGTCGAGCGCGTCCCGCCACGTGAGCATCTCAGGCTATGTTGTGTATGTGTGAGAGCTCATGTGTGTGTGTGTGTGCGCGTCACCTGCGCGAGATGTGCGACGGTGCGGTCGAGCGCGTCCCGCCAAGCATCTCGGAGCTATGTTGTGTATGTGAGAGCTCATGTGTGTGTGTGTGTGCGCGTCACCTGCGAGATGTGCGACGGTGCGGTCGAGCGCGTCCCGCCACGTGAGCATCTCGGAGCTATGTTGTGTATGTGTGAGAGCTCAT
>JAGSMP010003271.1:0-50175 GCA_029286625.1 Parnassius orleans | reverse complement strand
GTTGAAAGTCTTCAGTGAGGGACGTGGATGGGCGTCCTTCGCGATGTTCATCTTCAGTGGATGTTCTGCCCAGTTTAAACTCCTTGGCCCAGCGTGCAACTGTAGAATATGGAGGAGCAGAGTCCCCAATGTTTTCACTAAGTCACTGTGTATGTCTTTTAAGACATTTTTTCAAACAGAGGTACTTGATGACAGCTCTAATTTCGTTTTCTCCATGTTGATGTTATCTCTTTGACAGTTCGTATTCAAATGAATGTATCTCCGGAAATCGTGATCTATTTATATGATTTTTAGGCTGACGTAGTGAGTATATAAGCAAGCAAAAATATTGTTTTTGGATTTTATGCGGACCTGAAGTAACCAATTATCATTACTTTTGGATCACCCTCGTATTAATAACAATGTCCTGACAATGCACCTGGTGGCATGGGTCACTATTAATACTGCTTTAAGAATGTGATGATTTTACAATAACAAATGAAGAAATTAAGGAATAAAGAAAATTAAATTTTTAAATAGAAGACAATATGTGAATCCGAGGTGAGTTTTAGATATGATGGTGTGCTCTTTAGATGTAGAAAATTATTAATAATTTATCATGTGAAATAGCCCCGGATTAGATGGAATTAGATAAAAGACATCAAATATATATGGAAGAATTAAGTCCTGTTATAGCAAATTTTATGAATATGTGTATGTTGAAAAGTATTTATCCTGATCAGTTAAAACACGCTATCATACGCCCTATATATAAGTCAGGAAACCACTTAGAATATGTTAATTATAGACCTATAGCCATATTATCTATTATTGATAAAATTTTGAAAAATTATTGTAAGCCACAAATTCTAAATTCGTGAATGTCATAATATTTTGTCAGACGCTCAGCACGGTTTCGCCCGGGGCAGTACAGTTTCAGCACTAACGGAATTTGCCGATTACATAAACGAGTCTTTGATGCTGGTAAACAAATTATAACACTTTTATAGATTACAAGAAGGCGTTTGACACCCTGGATCATGACATTCTGCTACAGGCGATGGATGAATGTGAATATGAGGCCCCACGAATAAATGGTTGGAACTACTGAGTAATAGGAAAATGCGTACGATGATAGCTGGTGTGACAGGTGAGGATATGTATGTGGATCTGGGGGTGCCGACTGATCAGTATTTGGTCCATTAGGATATGTGATGCATGTGAATAGTGTGTCAAATGTCGTAAACAAGTGCCGCGTTTTATATGCCGATGATATGTGTATTGTTTATGCTCCAAGGATATATCTGAGATACAAAGCTATGTACAAGATTTTGAAAGTATAACTAGTGGGCACACGATAATGGAATTATATTGAATATGTCGAAACCAAGTGCATGCATATACACTCACCATACAATCGACAAGTTAAAATCATTAGTAAAGAACAGATACATATAATTGGCCACTCATATGAATGCCTACATGCTAATAAAATCGACTGCAGGTGTGATAAATTAGATTATGTCAATACATTTAAATATTTAGCTTAACTATTGATCAAAGTTTTAGCTGGAAAACGCACGTTAATGACATATGTAATAAATTAAGATCCATGGTATGTAAGTTTTATCATTTAAATGCAGTTGTAGACAAGCACACTACGCATTGTGTATTATGCTTGCTGACTCACTGATTAGCTATGGACTTATTGTATATGGGCGGACGTTTTGCACCTATTTAAAAATATTAAAAATTTACAAATAAGGCTGATTAAGTACCTAGTGACCAAAAAGTTAAAGATAATTGTGACAGGACTATAATAACTTATTTCCAATTTGTAAAATACTGCCTATAGACAAAAAAATCGAATACTTGATAGGCATACGTTACTACTATAGTAACGATTATAAAAGATATGTTAATAATAAATATGATACAAGAAGTGTAAAATGTAAAATGCTTGTTAAACCGAGAATGAATAATTATTATGGGAAAGATTATCAAAATTTCTAATACCTAAGATATTTAATAAATTTGAACTTTTGAGAGGAGTCCGCAACTCAGTAAAAATGTTGAAATCAAAACTTAAACAGTTGTTTCTTGATGAATTATCAATGGAGTAGCAGTTTATTTATAACAGAAGTATATCATGGTTTTAATTAGTGCCTGTATTGGGTATAATTATAGTGTAAAAATACTTAATAAATGTGTATAATCAATATTATAAGTAAATTAGTAGTACTTAGAAGATATTATGTTGAAAATCGAGCGTGTCTCGCCATCAAACGTAAAGTTTGGAGAATAGCTATGTAAGCCTATTCTTTGTATATTTTTGTGATTAATAAATTTAAAAAAAAATACAGTGACACAGAGTTTTTTATCCTAACACGACCAGTTCAAAATATCTTACGTGCTTTATTTTCTCAATGGCCGTAGAGGTAAAACTCATAAAACACCCTTAAAAGTTCACTGTTGGACGCACACATGCACCTAAAACCGTGTTACTGGTTGCAAATGATATTAGATAAATAAGTACATGTGCTTGTATTTTGAATTAGTTGAGCATAGTTTTGGCTATTTTTGCTTCACTTGAATACAACATAGCTGATGTGAAGAATCGACGCTCCGGGAAGTCTGCAGTCTGTGAACATGTACAGGATCGCCCCTCACTACATTAGATTTGACAGACCACAAATCCTCGCAAAGAACACCGATTCCTTCCAAGGATGATTCGCGAGGCTATTGAAATCAAAAACATCCTAATTTCAATAGAGAAGAAGGCTGGTGCTACCATCTGCTTGGGATCCTATAATTAGTAAAATTAAATCCCAACCCAAGCATACAACTGCAAGACTTCAAGATACTGTAAGTTCATACTGCGTAGATCGGAACAAAATTAATAATTTTTAATCTGGAGGTAACCGTGGTTAACTATGACATTGGGACGTCAAATACCTCAGTCCCCCCGTGACCATGGGTGCTGTAAAGTACTGAAACGTCGGAATATAAAATAAGTTAATATACGCGATAAAATCCAAACTAGTTTTATTTAAATATGTAGTGTTCGCGTAAATATAAGAAATCATAACATTTATTCTGTTTATTAAGCCTAGTGAAACTTCCTCCATATTTTTCAAAAGAATGTGAGGTCTGTAAACACTAACAACAATGAGGTGCTCGAAATCAACATATTATTTCTACTGTTTCAACAGAGGCTCACAATATCCTTACATTCTTTACATATTAACAATTTGTTAGCTAATATTAAAGAGCCACCACTAAATGTTTTCTCTGTTATAGCAACTAATCACCTTGTGCTTACTGAAATGAAACATAAATTAATCCAAATTCAATGTAAAATCATCCTCTGAGTGAGGGATGTTAAGTTAATAAGTATAAGTATAATATATAAACGCAAAATTATTAGAATTAAACAAAATATATTCATAGACATTAAAAAGTAAAGCCATTTTATATTAAATAAAATTCAAATAAAATTATTAATATACAAGATTAAAAACAATGCTACACATTTTATAGGTAAAGAAATTGCATAGGAACAAATAGTTAAAAAATAAACAGTATTATAAGCAATATTATAATGGAAAACAAATCAGATGGGCAGCAGCGTCTTCCTTATAATGAGCACAAATAAAAAGGGTTGCTAAACCGCTTGCTAAGCCTGGCAACTACGGCAAATATATCCCAAATATATGCCTATGAGGCAATTTATGGGGAGGCCTATGTTCAGCAGAAGACTTTAACGGTAACGATAAACAATATTGTTGTTGATACACAATTAAAAATTAAAAATTGTACAACCAACTTCAATATAAATTAGTAAGAACTCAAAAAGTATTGGTCAGACCTTGATCAAATTATATGGGACCACATGTTAGCACCAGCTTTCAAATAAAAAAAGAATCATCGAAATCAGTTCACCCAGAAAGAAGTTATGAGGTAATACACATAAAAACATACAGTCGAATTGAGTACCTCCTGTTTGAAGTCGGTAGAAAATAATATGTATATAAAAATTCTTTAAGCTTATATATCTTATATATTCAATATATTTATTTTTATAAATATTATGGTCTAGGAGCAGACCATAATCGTTGCGCAATAAATTATCTTTGTTGCCGACCACTAGCTAAGAGCTGTTGTTCTGCACCAACCCCGACACCCTGCAGTGGTTGCTGAGGAATTTGATTATTCTGGTCTTCCAGTATATCAGAGCTTGCAAGTGAGGTTCAGGCAGTCGATGTTTGTTGCAGATGTTGTGCCAGACAGCAGGCATTTATAATTTTAGCCACCATGTGATGGTTATAATGCAGTACCCTATGTGCCAGTAAACATCTCCAACGTGCTTTTAAGACTCCTATGCACCGTTACACAGTGTTTCTTGTGAGACAGTGCATATTAGTGTAATGCTCATATGCACTACCAGGTTCAGCGTTTACAATTGGAGTTAAAAGCCAAGGTCTTAATGGATATCAGCATCACCTGTAAATTTATTTTAATTAATTATTGAATTAGAATATTTATAAAATGATAGTATTTTTGTATAATTAATATGGTATTTCTACAAACCAAGTAACCAGACAGCCTCTCCTCTATTATGAAGCTTTTCAGATGCTGCGATATTTGAGAGTTTTTCAAATATGAGCATCATGTGTAGCACCACCAAAAAAGTATATACTATATTTATTATATTTAAATCACTATCACATATCTGAAAAGGTTTTATATATATTTAAGTAAGTTTAATAAGTTTAATGATTACCTTAATTTTACTTTACTATTTGAACATTCCTGGAATGGTAATGTTTTCTATTAAAAATCTTTCCTCATGTTCTGTGGGCCTGATCGTAGCTACATGAGTGTTATCAATACACCCCAAGCAACCAGGAAAACCATATTTATTTGAAAATCTAAAACAAATTAAATGAAGAATGCAATTATTTTCCTTCAGCATTCAATTCATTTTTGTAATGCTTAGTAATTGTTACCCATTTATAATAGCCTGTCTTTCTTGTCGTTCCAGGAAATTTATGTTTTTTTAGTATATTATATGTGTTTAAAGCCATTGTCACTTCTTTAACGGCATTTGATACACTCTTGACAAAGCCCATGCAAATAGCTCATGCCCACAGACTTTGATAAGAACCTGTAGCGTAAATTAATGTTAGTACCTGTAAATCAATGAGAATATTATCAAATCTAATAATAACCATTATAACATTTAAAAAATTGTTTATAGTCACAGTGTGCCAACATAATATTCTTTTCGTACCTTGCATTCCACGTTAATTTTTGTTTTCTTGACGACCATGTATAGCTTTAACTCGGTGCGCAAATCCTGAAAGAGCTCTTTCGAAAGTCTGTAGTGGGCTTTAAACTCAGAGTCAGAGAGTTCCAAAGCTTTAGCTTCGTCTCAATCGTGCTGTGATACGGCTGATATCTTCTGTCTTCAACTTCTAGTGCTTCAATCAAAAGAACTGCATGAGCCATATCGAAATCAAAGAAATGACAATCTATACAAACACTTCTATAATCCAAGCAAACACTATTTTAATGATTTTAATACTAAGATGCTGTGATGTCAACAAACTTAGTAAAATAAACACACTGTTAATAATACGCGTTATTATATTATTTGAATAATAAGACAAATGCGACGAGCAATCGATAAAAACTTACATATAATGTTATCGCAAATGACAGTTAAAATGCTCGCTGGTTGCTATCGTCATGCTCATAAAAGGCGTACGTAATACGAAAACTGGCGCGAACTTCACTTGTAGAGACTGTTGAATATATTTAGTTTACCGATTGTTCGACAGAGCAGCGCTGTCGCTAGTTAGCTGGGGCTTGGTTATCGCTGATACATACGAATTGCGATTTATCAGCAATTATTGTGCTAATTTCGCTATCGCTAGCCTTCTGCAAGATACGTAATACGCCGGCAGTTGACACAGGCCATCTCAATGCCATCCTAAGTAGATATTCTTTCTTCATGACTGCCTCTTAGTACTGCCTTCTTAATAAACTTTTTTTTCAGGCAATTTTGAGTTAGGGATCGTATTCTGCTGGACAGTGCCAACAGAGTGAATTCCTTGTTTGGCTAGAAAGTAAATTAGAGGCAGTGATGTGTAAAAATTATCAAAGTACACAATATAATTTTGATATCTTGGTATACCTCTTAGTAAACGAATGACATTACTACATTCCCTGTAGCTGCTATGTTGGGTTCTCCTTCAAGTCTCCCTGTATTTTCCTGTCCTGCACACAATTTAAATGTATGTGCATATCCAGATAAATCGCAAAGTACATAAAATTTGAACCCCCATTTGTAGGGTTTATTTGGCAGGTACTGTTTTAGAAAGTGTGTAACCTTTGTTGCACACATCTGCTCATCCACTGATAGCCGTTGTGAAGTAGTGAAGAAAACTTTGATTTGAGGTGCTCAATAACTGGACGAATTTTAAATAACCGGTCATAATCTGCTTGGCCCACAGGTCTATGAAACTCATTGTTTTGAAAATGCAATGCAAGTTAGATTTTTCCAAAATTTGTTGACTGGCATTGTGGATGAACCTGGGCCATAACCATGAACAGAGTGCCAATATGCTCTGGTATTTTGAAATCTTGTACTGACATGAACAGCAATATCCCAAAAACTTTTGATGTCTGATGCTGTGTATATTATTTTGTTATTAGGATCTTTTGCATGCTATATAAATTAGTTTGCTACAATTTTCTGTATAAAATCATCATTAAAAAATATTTAAAACATTGGTAAAAGTTTCTAGCTGAGATATTTTAAGCAAAAAATGAGCAGCCTAAGAATCTTATTTTGTTTTATCAAAGTCTGTTGCGTTTTATCGTAAATCGAAACGCAACAATGACAATAGCCCGGCCAATCAAAAATTCAATTTAAAATAACGGTCCTAGACTTATTCAATACACAATATCATAGTTGAACTTAACACAGTAGTTCACCTTTTATGTACATTTGTAATTATCTTTCAATATAGAAACCTGTTTCATCCCTTAGTTCTTGAATTATACGAAATTAATACAATCAAAGTCAAATTTTTATATTGGGAATCGACTACATCAATTTATTATATACTAGCTTCTGCCCGCGACTTCGTACGCGGATCCTGTTGTATGCCAGCGACAACGGGGTCGTCAAAATCGAAGATCTGAAACGTCTGATGTTGAATTCTAAGAGCCGGGGACGGGAAAACAACGTGATTCGCGTGACGATCGAGACGTTCTAGATCTTTCATTTTGTAAGTCAACAGGAAATGCCCATCAGACTAAACAACTTTTGCTAAGACGTCATTCCTATATATGTTATAGTGTCGCTGGGCTTTGGATGGAGTGTAACTCCTGTGTGTGTTATATTGGGTATTGTTTAGATCACGTCACATGAGGCTTAAGTACTTATAGAAAAAATACTTCAGCGCAAAGCTTCCGGGTAAACTATGTTGAAAGTTGACCCGTCCACGTGAACATGAAGATTTCTAGAACTGCTAATCCGGGAAAGAGCGACGTACAACTGACCATGCGAGAAACAACTGACACCGAGATCTACTCCAGCAACACGAAAAGTCTGCCCTGAGCCTTATTAATTGTCATTGCATAACACAATGATACTGGAATTGCGTTTTTAACCCTTCGGACCTGAATTTATAAAGCATCAATAAAAATATTGTTAAGGTTTCTGTGAGTTAGAAGTGTAATTAGGATTTTGTAAAAATATGCGATTTATCGTTTTCAGATTTTGAAATTTTGATCTCCACTCAAGTGGACATCAGGTTTAGAGTGTTGTATTTAATACATATTTAATGAATGTTTTGTAGTATTTTAAGTAAGTCAGTAAAACTGTGCAATATTATTATAATAGTTTATTTTTATTTAACATTTTACACTGTTAGGATTATTCTTGTTTTGATGAAATTTTCGAAAAATTTCGCTCACCAGTAAAACACAGATGTATTTCACATTTCAGACAGTAAACATGCGTCTTTCCTTTACATCCTGGATTTACATCTTGTAGCTTCTTTCTTTTGATCATATTCTGGCAAATGGTCGACAGTGTCATACTGATTTCGCTCGCTGGTCTTATTTCAGTCCTGAAACGGTGTTGTTTTGGTGTAACTGGTGAATTTACTGGACTGCTACCACCAGATGCGGGCCGTCCTTTTTCTGATAGGAATTGGATGCCCCATTTTATTAGATTCTGCAACGCGCTGCCGAAAGTGCAACAAATCCAAAACGTCTGTACTTGGTATATTACAGATTTTGCAATCTTCTTGGTATTCCAGCCAGCTATTGGTTAGTGCTAGGTCAATGGCGTGAAATATCATACGCAATGTCCATTTTTTGGATCTAATGAAGATTCGATACAAACTAATCAGATGATCAGTTTTATCTACACCGCCCATACCATTGTTATATAATTGCAAGTTCAGGACGCGGTATAGTTACGTAATTTTTAGATATTTTATTCCATCGTCGAACTTCATCTTGATTTCCTATTCCAACAAAATTTGAAGCAAGTACTACACCTTTGTTGTCAATCCACTTGATAACAACCACATCTTTAGTATTATTCGTAACTTGATCAGTATATCCCCTATCTTTTTTTGATCCTTCCTTGTCAGTTATGAGTGGCGGTTTTCCAAACGATTTATTCTGATCGTTCCTCCTGCATAAATTTCCTCTCGCGAAGATCCTTCAGCAAAACGTAGTTGGAGAAATAATTATCAAAGAAGAGGTAATGACCAGACCTATTTATTCTCTTTGACAAGGCATTTACATAAGCAGCAGATGTGCCATATTTCAAAACGTCATTTTTGTCTAGATTTGTAGTTGCGCCTTGATAAATAATAAAATCATAAACTAATCCGCTCTTACCGCAAATCATAAATATCTTTACACCCCATGGCTGTGGTTTCCTTTGACATATTGTTTGACTTCAAGTTTTCCTCGAAAAGGTACAATCTGTTCATCAACGCTCAATATTTGCTCTAATTTTAGTTCTAGACATCGTTTTCTAACTGAATCATATAAAGGTCGAACTTTTATAAAACGATCGGTGTTATTTTGTGGAATAGAATTGTTATCAATTACATGCAAATTGTTTCTCATCTGAAGAAATCTATCTCTGGCCATGTTCTCTAAAAATATTTTCATATCTAAACTGGAATCCCAATACAAACGAATACGAGGAAACTTTAGGTTACCCATTATGATATGAAGGCCGAAAATATTTTAATTTCTGTTGAAGTACATGGCTTGAAATTACGGACTTCATTTCTCACCACATACAAATTTGTATTGAATGTAAAATCTTCAATTAGAGACTCTGATATATATTTAGAAAAATAATCAATGGGAACGCGAGGTGAATCAATTTCAGACGGTGGTGGCGCTGACCAAATGAATTGTGGTGGTTCAAGCTGTAAATGTTTTCTCCAAATTATTTCATTTTTAGGCTTACTACTTGATCCGGGTCTAGATTCCACCTCCTCTAAGTCTTCTTCTCTACTATATCGTCCTCCTCTTCAGAGTGATTACCTATCTCTCTTTCGGTTGGTAGCGTTATGTTACTACCTACACGAACATTTTTTTGTGGTATTGCCTGTACAATTTCATCGTCACTATCTTCTTCGAGATCCGATATTGTTCCGTTTTCTAATAAATTGAGTAAATTATCCACATCTTGACTTTTAGATAGATCAAAACCTAAAAAGGAATAAAAATAACATGTAAAATTCAATACAAAGTTTCATTGTAAATACGTTTGGTTTACAGCGATTAGACCCCATGTCCACTGAAATGGACATCGACTTTATCTTCAAAATTATGAAAACAACCGCATATTTAGTATTTTTTAAAATGTATATCTTAGCTAATATGATCACTATGCAGAATAAAAATATCTAAACAATCGATCAAATCGTTTTGGAGTAAATAAAATAACACTAAAGACTTACTCGCATTGCGCGTATCCATGGCGAACGTCAACACTTGACTAATTATTTCATCCTACCTACAATAAATCCTTTGGTGTTTTGTTTATCGTAACGTTTCTAGGTAACTGGTCGGTACAATCAAATGTTTACACTAGCGTTTTATTAACCGACCTCATATTTCATGCACATAAAACGTGTCCATTGAAATGGACGCTGGGTCTGAAGGTTAAATTGGAATGGAAAATTATTTGGTATTATGGGAATTCTGGGAATAAAGACGGTTTCTCCTGCACCGCAACCTGTTAAAATTTGAGCCTCGATTATATTTTGTTGCAACTGGGTTACTTTTAGCCGAGTTCCATTGCAAAGTTGTGGTGGTCTTAAATTTCGGAGCAGAATAATCGGAATGCCAATTTTTAAACAAATTTCATGAGAAGGAAGTCCGGGCATATTTAAAGAATTTAAAAATTCTATCGGGTAATTAGTGGCTTCTTGTTCATCGACCATTCTATTTATTGAACTATAAACTTTGCTTTCCCCCTGTATATTCGACAGTATTTTGTTATTAATCTCAGATGCCTGGTCATTGCGAGGAGTTAAAATGGATCTTTCGCATAGCCAAAAATTGTCCCTATTTAATATAATTGTTACGTCACCGTAAACCGACGATATAAGATGGTTGGGATTGCACTATACAACATAACTCAGGCGTCAGAATAAGTTTTCCTTGGTGTAGTTGTGATTGGTACCTTCCCAATCTTTAATAATTTATCAGAAAATTGACGATCATCCGGGTTATCTCCAGTTCTCACTCTGCATGTTTGTAGTCAAATGTACCGATTGTATATCACGCCACAAATAAGAGCTTTTAGGCAAGCCCTAACCTCATCAGCTCAGGTTCCCGTGGTATTACCGATAAGGTTTGTCGGAAATCACCACAAAATAAAACAGTGATACCGCCCATTGGTCGATCATTTTGCCTTATATCCTTAAAGTTCTGTCTACCGCTTCTACTCCTTTTCGGTGGGCCATCGTACATTCATCCCATATGATTAAATTACACTCACGTAATACCTTAGCTTTGTCGCTATTTCTTGAAATACTACTGGTTGGACTTTCCGATCTAAATCAATTGGTATTTTAAACATAGTGTGAGCAGTTTTACCTCCTGGTAGCAATGTTGCAGCTATACCTGATGAAGCCACGGCAAGAGCAATTTTACGCTGATTTCGAACATAAGCTAATAATATAGTCAAGGTTTTCCCAGTTCCTCCAGGTGCATCTAAAACCATATTGTTCCCAAATTATTCTGAACACTCGTACACGCGATCATAGACTGAACGTTGTTCTGCAGTCATCATTGCGACACCGTTTTCTAATGTTGCCAGCAGTTCCATTGAGTTGTAACCAATCTCTGCAGAATATTCCTATTGGTAACCTCCGACTGAGGTTGGTGTTGGCAAACCATATTCACAGAGTGATTTACCGTCTACTGCTGTTAAGTCTTCCTGAAGAGCTAATAAGCACAGATTTATGGCAAGATCACGGAAATTATCATTAGTTGCGCCTTCATCATTGTGAGATATATTCCGAAGAACGTCTTCTGCAAAATAAATGGCGTAACCGTCGTGGATTATCACTAACACAGGATTCTGCTAAAGCGTCATCCCGATGCTGATCATTTTCAAGCAAACGACGCGCTGGGCAAGCTGCATGATAAGTTGGATAAACAACATCGTACTTTTCTCAAATCTATAAATGATGTTGGTCCTCGCACTGTATGTAATAATAATCGCAAATAGAAACACTCAGCGTTGTTAGGATGAACGGTATACACTACCAAGAACATGTTCTTTGAAAATACCTGACTCGCTATCTACAGACCTGCCACGGCGTCTACGATTAAAGACACCTCGTTGCTTATCGTAGGTATAATACGATGGAACTTCCTCATACAAAAGAGATTTTGCAAAATCATCAGTTTGGCAAAGTCGAAAGAATGCTAATAAAGTTGTTTGTCTAGGGTTCTCTAATCGTTCTGTAACATTTTTGGCGTTGAAATATATACGTTGACCGCCTTCAAGATGAACATCCAGATGAGTCACAGGTGGATATCTTTCGTGAATGTTGAAACTTAAGATCCGCCACACAACTTCTGAAGAGCTGATATATCTGCCTGACTGAAATCTAGTAACTTCATCATGTTCATTTCTCAACGCAAATGTAGCTTGGTCACTGCCCTTGTTAATATACGTTACAAATATATTTTATTGACTCTACACTATTACACATTTCAACATTTATGTGAGCTTGAAATGCTCTAGACATCACATTTAATTTATAATTAAGCTAATACTAAGAAATATTTAAACACTACCAAAATAACTAATACCTATTTATATAACAACCAAAGAAATCTAAAAATAAATTATTAAACGTAAGAGTAGACTAAAAGTCGCGCTGATAACCACGGTTTGTTAAAATCAATTATTGTCTGTCAATATGGTCGAACACTCTGAACGTCTATTCGCATCAACAGTCAAATATTGTATGAAGCTCGCACTCGGACCCCCCGCCTTTTTATACCTCCCGCCGCGAGCCGCGTCGAGCGCGGCGACCGTTACACAAAAATAATCCTTATAGCATGATTCAGTATTCACGCGCGATGGCTTATTAGCGTATTTCATGTATAACTTTGGTGTTTCTATACCGATTTCTATGATTCTTTTTTATTGAATAGATAATAATGTTAACTTTTTTTAATTAGGGATGAGTGAGAGTGTTATAAACGTAAGAGACAAATATAATCAGAAAGCTCCGAACTGCTAAGCTATCGAGACATGTTATTGTGAGTCAACCATAAAAGATAGACATATGCTGTCGGGATATTTTTATATAATTTTAAGGAGAACATTTCCGTTATACATGATTTCTGTGTAGCTTTAACTATTAAGGCTACACACGCGACGGAAGCTTAAAAATTGAGTATTTCTCCCGTTTCCAACATTTACCTTCACTGCTCTGCTCCTATTGATCGTAGCGTGATGAAAAGTATACTATAACCTGCCCAGGAGTATGAAGAATGATTGTACCAAGTTTCGTTAAAATCCGTCGAGTAGTTTTGTTTCTATAACGAACATACAGACAGACAGACAGACAGACAAAAATTTTACTGTTTGCATTTTGGCATCAGTAGATCACTAATCACCCCTGATAGTTATTTTGGAAATATATTTTCATGTACAGAATTGACCTCTCTACAGATTTATTATAAGTATAGATATCATTTATTATATATATAACCCAAGAGCTCCTGCCGCATCCAGGATCAGGATCTTGGGCAAACATCAGGAACTTGGCTAATTAAAATTCAAGAATTCAGAGCAATCCAGGTCTTCACGTCTCAGGCGCAAATTGGAAGTCATCGTCTACGAGCCTTCCATACTCAGCAGCGATTCCTATTTTTGCAAGCAAACTTTGTTCAAGACCGCACTCAATTCGAAGCCCGAAACCGTTAGAAGATCATTAAAATCAACTGAGTGAGTCCGTTCCAATAGTTATTCCTTTTCCAATTTTCTATAATTCCCACTTCCTATAATTTAAATAGCTTTAAAAGTGTCAGCAATTTGATATCGTAGTTACATTTAAATAATTGCATTTTCTTAATAATCTGATCCACTTAATAATTCAAACTGCTACATTGTTCATCCGTCCCATACGTGATAAAATACTATACCGCGTTGAAATCATTTCTTTCTTGTTTATTTACCAACGCGCATTACCTTTGCATCGTTTAAACAGCTGTGAGTTGTGACTAGTGACATAGTTTTATTCAAGTAGCTCCGATTGTCCTTCGTTCGGCCGGCAAGGTCAACATTGCATCTGTAGTAATTAGTGAGTAACGCACTTCACTGCACAACAGTTAAATCTTATAACCCTATTAGGATTTCGTTGTTTCTAGTGAATTACTGTTCATTTCCTAAATTCTTTGTTTAAAGGGAATGCCCACCGTTCATAGACACTTCGCCAGGTGCCACATATAAAAGCATATAGAAATGATAATATGCAATTATTAGAATGAACTGGTAAAGAATTGATTTTAAAAAAGTCCGGATTTTAAGATATGGTTTTTATTTTCAAAATACAGTTTTTAACAATAATTTTACTGTAATACATATATACATAATCAAGTTTTGATCAGATCTGTAAGATATTTTATGATCTTATACATCATTTTTATCATAGACAATCAGTATGTTATCCAGAAATTGAGCAGGAGGCAAAATATTAGTCTGATGCGTGCCCAACCCAAATACCTTATTACTGTCATAACATGGGCACAGCATCCTACCGTTCGACGGCCGACAATACAATTGCAACAATACTTTAATTGCACTCCTACCAGAATCATTGCCACTAATTAAAATATATATAAAATATATTTTACGACTGATGTGTCGACTTGCAATTCTAGCCCTAAGTAAAGAGCAGGACTCAAGTTTATTCCTTCCATAACGCTGCTCCTGTGGTCATTACATACTTGATCCGGTAGCAACCATTAAATCTTATATGCTCACTATAATAGAGCGAGCTTGCCTAATTGGTATGTGCCACAAGCAATTAATATTAAGTCGCAAGTTGAAACAGGAAATTCCTAAGATTTTCACAGTCTACATTTATATTTCGAAAGTCTGCCTAGCTCTATTTAGATTGTGTTCTAACATACTCAGATAAATCATTATTTGTCTCCATATTTTATGAACTATTTCTAGTATTTGAGCTGCATCATCCCTGTCCCTTATTTTTGTGTGGAATTTATTAATTAGAGCAGCAGCCACAGCAAAGTCTATCATCAAATGTGTAGAAGCCCTGTTAAAATAATTTTGGTGAAATAATTTAAATTCACTTTAAAATGCCATTCACCACCTCTACTACCATCGACACATAGTCACGGCTCTGGACTTGTTAGCATCTCTTGTCGTTAACTGAGATTCACCATCTGCTGGAGACAAAGGTACATGAACCTGATAACCACAACGTTCTAAAGGGGCAATGAATCCTAAAGCCTCTATCTAGGATGAATACATCTCCAGATTCAAAATATTGCCTTAATGAACTGGATTCATCACAAATTCATTATTTATAATATCCGCATCTGAGGTTGTTGCAGGATAAGGGCCCAGAATATCATGATGTAACCATCACTACACACAAAAAGGAAAGGCTTTATAAGATTGCAATATTTATGTAATGAGTAAGTTTTTTTCTGATACAAATAATTGGAACTCTTTTCTATAAATATATGTACCATCGGCAATTATGACGGCCTCCTATCTTCCCCATAAAGTCCATTTGGAATAAGGAGATTTCTTTGAGCTATTTCTGCTCGACTATGATTTATGCCCATTTATAGGAACAAAATCCTGATTTAATATTTCGCGGGCCATATTCATAAGCCGCTCTAATGTGCTTCTTGGTACTTGCAATAATGCCGACAGGCGTTTGTCACTATCTCCTGTTCTTAATTTCATCAAATATGCAGCAAGTGCAAAGAACCCTATGTTTATTTGATAGTCTCGGAACTTCAGACAGAATTTGTTCATATTGTGCCTTTGATAAGCCTAGATAATAATGTACAGTATGCTCAGGCATACCAGAATATTTTCAAAGTCTATATGATGGTGCATATTATCTTTCAATAATGTAAAATCTTCAATTTGTGCTGCACTAAATGTTTTAATATGATTATATATTGATTCTAAAAGTAAATCCCAAGAGTTGCTATTTAAATGGTAATTACAGATTCTACATTCTGAGGTACATAGTAATTGTAGTCGCAAAAGACGTACCCGCAATGCTGATGGAACAGTGAGTCGATTGAATCGTTACAACCAGGAAAAAACATTGATTTTGTGTTAGTGGTGCTCTTACATAATTAGGGAGCAGTATACTGTGTGATATATGATCTTAGCTTTGTTGTTCTGGATGCAATACATTCAATACTAGATGAATCAGATGGTTCCCGTTCTGCAGTTGAACGTGATACTGCTCTATCAGTCCTTCGCCAGCAATTATGACACTCGAGATGATGATGGCAACTGAAACAATATTAAACAAAGAATGACGCCAAAGTAAACAAAATAAAATAAAATAGATTTGTTTACTTTAACTCAAATATAAATAAAATGTTTATCAAGTAAAACAATAACTGCACAACGCAGACTTAGTGCCTTATATAATTTAATAATTAGGACTGAGGGACTACCAGTAGTCCAAAACAATGAAAATCAACTGTCTCATTTCTCGGTAGTTAAAAAAGCAGTCAACCCCGCAACTACCTGGTGTTAGCTGGTTATCTTATCACCATGGTATAAATAAACTAGAATGATTGTCAAATATAGCTTGTGCAGATGTAAAAAATACATAACTTCTGAGGTTGATATGCAAACAGAGTAAAATATGTATCACTATCAGATATCAGCACCACACTTAATAAATTATAAACTGTTGAACACTTACCTCACGTGGTGCAATCTGATGGGCAATCTCATTCTTATGAGTTCCTCATGTGGAGAATCGGACCCGAACAATGTGTGATCTTATTCCTCAAAGTGACTTCCACAGCTGATGCATACATGTCCATGACTAACAATTGTGCATTTTGCTGTTCACTAGTTGGATGTCGTATTTGATTCCAGGCTGCAGTCCAACACGAGGGCACACTACACTGTCACTCGAAACTCAAACCTAATAAAGAAGCATAATTATTATATTGATATTATTTTAAGTCAACTCAGTTAAAAAGCATTTCTCAGAGGAAGACATGACACATGATCAACTATTTACCTGCTGTGGTCGAACCCATTGTTGTATAAGATGTCGCACTTCTGCAATTTCCAACAAATGTCTTCGTATTTTCGTGACATTTAAACCACAATTGACACAGCGTAAATGTCCTCTTGAATAAGTTACTGAGCGCTGGGAAGAACTCTGCCAGGTGAAAGCTAGGTCATCGTTAACAGTGGATAACGAGTCCAAGTTCGTGCAGGGGTATCGTAAGAAGCGGAAGCGGGATCCATGTTCAGGCCGTGGTCAGTAGTAGGATAAGAATTGTCGGAGTCCATTTAGAAAGCTAATTCGTTGCTTAGATAACAAATCCGCAAGAAAACAAACAAAATAACACAAACGCAAACGAATTCGATTTGTGACTATTTAGTTGTGATTTTCACATGACACGACACCTATCCGTCAGATTCGATGTTGCCACTTAACAGAGATAAATGGATAAATCGATATCGATTTTTATTCGATTTATAATTTCATTAAAAGAATAATCTTTGAGGCGCTTTTGTTCTGCGCGCTTTAAAAAATGTTTTAAATGCTATTTTTAATGTATTTTAAGAACAGATAAGAATAACAGTTAAATGTGCAGTAGCGTTTTGTTATGTAAAGAATTCATGGTAAATCAACTAGCAATTCGCTTGTTTAATTAACATTATAATAATCATCGAAAATAAGTAGTAGCATATAATATGTCACCAAAAATCGATCGAAGGGAATCGATTTTTACCGAGATATGTAATTAAACACTTTTATTTTATCCCCAAACTAATGAATTACGGATTTACCTAATTTCATTTTTATCTTTCGGTACTTTTTTTGTGCAAACATGTTGCAATCTTTTTTGGATAAATGAATACCGCGATTAATAAAAAAAAAGATGTATTTTTTTAACAAATGCAAATTATTGGGCGTCTCATGGCCAAAATTGGGCATTCCCTTTAGTCTAGTAATCATGGCTGATGCAAAACTAAAGGAGCTAGTGAAAATGCCACTTTTTAAAGCAAAACTGATCAGTTTGTGAACGTTTTGAATCTATACAAAAGCTGTGCGAAATTGAGTTGCAGGCATCTGAATTGGAGTGTCGTTAAGTCGAATTGATGCGTTATATGGTGATTACGATGCGTTTCAGGCCAACATCGAGCTACAGTCTGAACAACAGGAGGATCAGTTTGCCGAGCGCGAGCAATTTGAGATACAATATTAGGAAAGGTGTGTGGCGCGTACCTTGCTCGCCCTACGCTGCAGCCACCTTTGGTACCGGTGAAGAATCCGTGACAAGTCAGGGTTTCACTAGTTGCAGACATGACTTTGTGCGGTTGCCCAAAATCGACCTGCCGCCAAAGACTTAAATAGTTTAGATACGCCTTCACCTTGAAAAACTGTGGCATTATTTTTGAGTAAGTGAACGTAAGTAAGACGAAAGTGATGGTTTTTGAAAGAGAAGTAAGTAAAACGTTATGTGAAATAAGAATAGAAGGGGAGATGATTGAGCAAGTGCATGAATTTGTATATTTGGGATGTTTATTTAGCAGGGATGGTAGATATGATAAGGATATAGAACGACGAGTGAACGCAGGAAATAGAGTGAATTTGGCTCTACACATTATTATGAAGAGTCAGAATATGTCAAAGGCACGTTTGGCATTTCATAATGCTGTGTTAGTCCCTACTTTAATGTATGGTAGTGAAAGTTGGGTCTGCAGAAGAAGCGAGTAGAATAAATGCTAGAAATGCGGTCATTAGGAGTATGCTAGGGCTGAATCTAAATGACAAGGTGAGAAATAGTGTGATAAGAGAAAGTGTGGTTTGCAAGATGACGTTTTGACCAGAATTAAGAAAGGAATGCTTCGGTGGTTTGGTCATGTAGAAAGAATGAACGAGGAAAGAGTGACAAAGCAAATTTATGTTGCAGAAGTGAACGGAAGAGTCGGGAAGGACGCCCTAGACGAAGGTTTATTGACCAAATTGGCGATATATTGAAAATGGGCCAGATTAGGAGTATCCTTAACCGACGAGCGTGTATGCAGATATATGGATGTAAAGGAGGCAGAGAAGTGTGTCAGGATCGTGCCAAATGAAGTCCGTAGTCTCTGCCTACCTCTGGGTGACAGGCGTGAGTGTTATATATATATTATTTTAATGTGTTTGTGATGCCGACGCGCGCACACTAATATAACGCGCAACATTAAATAATACGCGCAATACGGTCAGCAAATTCATCAAATTGTAGTGTAAATAAATACAGATGTAAAAATAAACACATTATTAATATTAGTTATCGTTTATTCTCCATGAAATAAAATTAGTTTATTATATTTTGCTGTTTGTTTTTTTTTTTTTTTTTATCATTTTTATGAATAATGAAGTACATCAGCGTAGGATTTGATTACAGATTTTATTAGTAAAATTTTATGGTTCCAAGTTGCTGGTTGTTCGAGGAATGAGAGGCAATCTTTCGTATCATCGTATTTCAAATAAAAGTTTTATATAAATAGGTCACATCCCTAAATTCAGTTGGTAAGTACAATTTGTTACTTTTGTTTCTGCAATAGTGTGATTGAACGGCAGGCAACTTTTTATAAAATTACTGACGTTTTGAGTTTGAGATTGACTGTAGAAGAATATTATTCCTTTAGACTTCTTAATACAAGATAAAATAAAATCTCTTTGTCTTTGTAAGGATCCAAGACCCAAATAGAGTTCATGGACGCAGTTTCTCTCGATTTCAGTAAACTTATTAGCGCAGTCATTCCCGCATTTTTTACCTAAGCAGGGATTAGGTTTGACAGATTTTCCTTTTCCAGACCACCTCTCAGACCTTTCTTTTAGTTTTTTCGGTAGTGGTCGTTTCTTCCGCATACCCTT
The DNA here is from genome assembly GCA_029286625.1 of Parnassius orleans. Lineage (NCBI taxonomy): Eukaryota > Metazoa > Arthropoda > Insecta > Lepidoptera > Papilionidae > Parnassius > Parnassius orleans. Next base: position 30,499 of record JAGSMP010003271.1, on the reverse strand, counting down.
TTTACCAACGATACCTGAGTCTTCCTCTTCTGTGCTATCAGAACTTTCTTTGGTTGAGTCCGAACTTTCAATTATCGTCGTAGGAATTTGAATAGCAGACGTGGATGGGCAAGTGTAGTCGTCCATACTTGTAAATACTTGCCTTTTCTTTTTTCTTCTGATAGGAATATGCCAAGACTGGTCAGAGTCACATCCACTAAAAACTTTTTCTACTTCAGAGTTTTGGTTTGTAGACGAGCAATGTGTAGAATTAGAGTAGTCAATAAAGCATTGGATGGTATGTTTAGCCATCTCCTCAATTTCTGGAAGGAAATAAGCGCTACAAACCAAATCACCGCCACCCAAACAAAAGTTAAAGCACGAAAAGAAAAAATCTGAGAAGGAAATTAAGATTTAGGCATAACCACCCATAACGTATTTAATTGAAATGATACAACTTGTCATCAAACTTAATAACATCCAGTAGGTAATTTAACTTATTTAAGAAGTCAATGCATTTAATCAAACCCAGAAAAGTAATTAGTATAGTATTTACTTAAGTCTCTAGTGCTCAAATACCGCCCACCTAATTATTTTTGTTCACATCAACGATCAAGTAGGTTTTTTTTTTTTTTTCATAGAATAGGTGACAAACGAGCACAGTCCACCTGATGGTAAGTGGTTGCTGTGGTTTCATAGACATCTACATCTATCTTCGTTTACGAATTTAAATGCAGATGCGTTGTCAGCCGTGAGGACTGAGATAGAATGCCTCTTTTCCAGTAAAAGGGTCTCCGGTTCTCTACACTCCACCATACAGCAGCATTGCTGCTATTTTACGCTGGTATTCTGTGAGAGCGTGGTCCTTCCCCGTCGAGCGATTCCATTCGTGCTACAACTATACTATTAATATAGCTGCAGCATGACTACCACGTATAAAATTTATTAGGTAATTTAGTTTCACGTTTCACTTACCTTGTCGTCGAAAATACGTGTTTTTACTTGAACACTCAGTTTACGCAAATACACATTAGAATAGTTAATTTCAAAATATTCGTAACGTAAGAAGAAGGTATAACAGTGACGAAAATCTTCAAATTTAAAACACGTTGAAACCTGTCTTGATGCTACACTACTTCTACAAGTGCGTTTTGATTCACTATTAAACTATTAGGTTGATTCTTTTAAACTATTTCTTTGATCTGAGCTTAAACATAAAATAATAAGCAGTTTCGTTATTTCTATTACTAACCTAAAGTCAGGTAAGTTTTCTACTATAGTAACCAAAGTTAATGGCATCATATTTTAATTTATTACACTATTTTAATTTATTACACTATTATAATGTTACAGTTCAGGAACAACTAAACTCAAAACGTATTTTATTTCTATCGCAAGCGACAAGTATTTCACTTACGTTGCATAATTTATTATCGTAAGTGCCAAGTAGGATGTTTGCAATAAAATTATTAACCTAAGATTATATTGTAAGCGACAGGTACTATACTAACGATCTGTCAGTCGGTGGAGGTTACGTTAAAAAAACTGAATGGGTTGTAACTTACGACGAAAATTTCGTAATTAAAAAAAGTTAATTACCATTTCTACTTTGAACTCAAGTAAGTGACAAAAAGATTCAAACTCAGTTTATCTGGCGGTTAATAATTAAAACCGTTTTTTGGGAATTTTGGCGCTTACGATGTTCTTCCTGAAAAGGTTCGTTATTATATAGAGTCACCCGAGGCGTGACATAAATTAATTAAAACTAAAATAAACATTTAAATACTTCTACTCTGTAAGGATTTCACATTGATAATTAAGTTTCAAAACATCAATTATTAAGTGGTTGTTTGTTTGATCAACCATTTTAGTGTCTATAAGTAGCATTTTGAAATTTGAGGTAATTAAAACTAACTAAGGTGGAAGACTGTCACACTTACCCATCAATGAGGCAAGTGTGACAGTAAGCTTCTTTTTGTAGTAACTTAATTATTATCTGTAGTTTTCGAGAAAATTAATGAGATAATACTAATGTATATATTTTATGATCTATTAGAACGATTTGAACGTCTATTTTTGTTACAATGGATTTTTCCACGCATGGGGTAATTGTGACAGTTTTTAACCGATATATTGATGTGCCTATAAATGGATTTATGTTACACTTGCCCTGGATGCTTTGAAAGTGTAATAAAAACAATGCTAAGTGAAAAATAACTTTAATTCCACTTAGCTGCAAAATAAGGGAAGAATGCGGCGGTAGATTTAGAAGGGTAATATTGTTTTCGTTAGGCTTTATAATAACATTTAAGTCAAGATGTGTTGAATGGCCGTCGTATATCACAAGTTGCGGGTTGCCTCTTTATCTTTATTATTTCAAAGATACGTTCCTTTAAAAAATATTAACGGAGGAACTTTCTGGCCCCAGGCATTGCATGCAAACAATACAGTTGTATAATCGCGGCCTGGTGAGCTAGTGGTTTTTGTGGCTTGAAAACCTTTTAGGCCAATTATTTTCAACTTTCCTGGGTCATGACAGAAACTTGTTTCATCAAGATTCCATTATTTTATCACCTTTAAGTTGTTGCTTGTGTACGACTGTCTCAAGTAAATCGTAGAACTCGTTGGTAATAAACGCGTCGACAGCTTTTCTTCTTGCGATTTCGAAGGCTTGAGGTCTTATTTAATAGATAGTTTGTTCCTTTTTTGTAGCCTCTTATCCACTCGTCTCCCGGAATCCCATTTTTGAAGGGATATCGATTTCATTGCGAGGAACATATTGGCCAACTAAAGCTCATACTTCTCGCTGAGTTAAACCAAAGGCATACCCCATGAACTGATATATTTCACCCCTTTTGACACGATACACCCCTCCATATCTCAAAAACCACCAGTTTTCTATTTATATTATATATATGAACATTTTAAATGTAATCGAAATCAGATAAGTCTCTCAAAGTTATAAATCATACAGACATATGTACATACAAACATAAGTACCTACTAACATACAAACACCGATTAGTTTAACGTGACTCTGATATATCACTCCCTTCGCTCGCTAGTTTATTAAGTATAAATATAAAAATAAATACTTGAATATAAATACATACAAACACACAGGTAAACAGCATCCTCCTTTTTTGAAAGACAGTTAAAAACAATATGCTGTCCCATCACTAGCTACGATATTCTCATACAAGATGATCGGGGTAAGCGTGACACTGTCACACTTACCCCGATGTTAGATATTAGGTAAGGTAGGTGTAACTGTATCCGTATTTCAAGGAATAGTGGATTTCAGATCAGAGAAACATATTACACTATAAGTATCAATATTATTCTTTATCACTCACCTTGTATCTTGTTTAAAATAACTTAATGACGTATCGAAACACTTAAAAACTCATAAAATTGCGCAGGCTTTCGCCAGTTGAGTAGTTTTAAAAAAATGCCGTCTGTCGATAAAATAGTTGAAGCTATGTACTTAACTGTCGTTATAGTCAATATCATAAAAGTTCCTGCGTTGTTCAAGAGATGGCATTTAACCAAAAAAACGTATTTATGCCGCATAATTTGCATTCGTCACACTTGCCTCAGTCTACCTTACATTGGATAATGGTGACAAACGGGCACACATTCTACCTGATGGTAAGTGGTTGCTGTGGCCCATAAACATTTACATCTATCCTCGATTACGAATCAAAATGCAGATGCGTTGTCACCCGTGAGGACTAAGATGAAATGCCTCGTTTCCACTAAAAAGGGTATCCGGTTCTCAACACTCACCATACAAAACAGCAGCGTAAAGCTGTTATTTCACGGTGGTATTTTATGAGAGTGTAGTCATTCCCCGGTCGAGCCGACCCATTCGTGCTACAACTATACCAGTAATATAGCTGCAGCATGGCTCTATCACGTATATACTTACATATGTATATATTACAAGAATATTTTAAAATATTTTTTATTCAAAACAATATGGTAGGAATATTTATTTATTTTGACGACAACGTCTTATAAAATTGGTTTGTTGACACTTCAGAAACTGCACGCTCCGCTCACGTTATGCGCTCACAATGAGAGCGAGTGAGAGGCACGCGTCCCTTCCACTCTGCGGTTAGCCCGCCTAAGAGCGAGAGAGACAGACATAATAAAATTTTTACCACTCAGTCGTTGTCGTAAAACTTTCGCCCGTATACCGACTTTACAGGCAACCAATTTTTATTTAATCTTGTTTGTTGACATCTATAATAATAATAAAAAACTTAATGCCTAACGGCATTCTCTGCCAGTCAACCCGTGGAGTGACGAGATTTTGTGGCAGGTAAATACATATATATACATACATACTAAGATATACATATAATATACAAAAACTTTACATATAGTGTATGTAAATATATGAACAAAATATGTATAGATAGATATAAGGAATGCCCGAAACGAAGACAGATGATAGTACTAAGGATACCTATGATGATGGGTCGAAATTCGATCCTGAAAAATCATCTTTTCACAACATTTTATTAACTTTATTCACGCTCCATCATGTTATTACAGTTATTTGAAACGATATTTCACACAAAAAAATCATGAAAATTCTGAAAAATAAAACCAGCAGTGAAACTTTAAAAAGAAAATCAGCTGACAATAGGGTCAATATCCTCGCGGGCGCCGAACTCTTACCTAGATCGGTACGAAACAATGCATTAGGTTATACTACTTACTCACTCTACCCTTCCCTTTCACACACACGCTGCTTCGTGTCGCCTCGCGCTGTGGAATTTACACATGCTTCAAGGACGTTACAATAATTTTAGTTTTTGAGACAGTGCCATGTTGACTATCACGAGCGATAGTTCAATTGTTTTGTTTATTAAATTATTGTCGTTATTACTTGTTATTTATTAATTAATGATGTTGTTCTTGTTGTTACGTTTTGTGTTTTTTGTTTTGTTTTAATAATGTCTAACGCGTAGGTACGTTTATAGTGCTCGTGAATACGGCAACATGTTAATGTGCCTTGAAGAATCTCATAAGGCCACGTAGGATCGGTAAGCTGTTTCATACCTAATTTTTTTTTAAATAACTTAGTACTGAACTGATCTGAATAGGTACATAACTGAATACATCAGAATAATAAACATACCTACACAATAGATAACAAAGCATGACTCTAACCTTGTAAACATTTTATTTAAGTATTTTTCATTAGGGAATCGAACCAGTTATTTGATTTTGAATTGAATTAAAGTGGCTACGTGGAGACAAGCACAGTGGCAAAATAGTAGGTTAAGTAGATAAGTTAGGTATTTAGACAAGTGTTGTAAATTATTAGGTATTGTGGTACCATCGCTAGTTGCGGGCCGCGCGAATTCGGCGTTCGCGCGTACATTGACCCCTAGTCAGCTGATTGTAATTCAGTAATTCCACTGCTGGTTTTATGTTTCAGTATTTTCATGATTTTTTTTGTGAAAGATCGTTTCAAATAACTGTAATAACATGATGGAGCGTGAATAAAGTTAATAAAACGTTGTGAAAAGATGATTTTTTTTTCCTCGGGATCGAATTTTTTTGTGACCCATCATCATAGGTATCCTTAGTACTATCATCTGTCTTCGTTTTCGGGAGCGTTTCAAAAATACCCTGTATACGTTACATATAATAATAAAATACATATATTGAAATTGCAAATAATAAAACATCTAAATGTATCAAAATATATCATCATCATTCTTAACATATAACATCGCTTCGTTTCAAAAGAAAGCCATGTACCAACTTTTAAAACAGTCCTTATGCCCTTCTTATGTTTTCGCAAGGAGTTCCAGAGTAGTGTTGCCTGAATAGTAAAGGAATTGTTGGTGAATCCAGTGAAATGAGATGGAATACTGATCTTATGATTAGATGAGGAGCGAAGAACCTTATCATGAGTTGAAAAGAGATATTGGAATTTGTCCTTGAGATATGTTGGAGAAGTTGGATTATTCAAAATTGAGAAAAGAAGAAGCAGAATTCTATAGTTTCGTCTTTGTCGGATAGTGCCATTTCAAGCGTTCACGATAATAAGAGATGTGATCATATTTTCGGAGACTAAATATATATCTAATAGTTATTGAGAAGACGCTCTAGCTTGTTAAGAAGATTTTGGTTCAAATCTGGGTAGCACACATCTGCGTAATCAATTATGGGCATTATAAGTGTTTGCGCAAGTGTTAGCTTAGTCTTGATTGGAAGAAAGTTCTTCAGGCGATAGAGGGATCGTAAGGTGGCAAAGACTTTGCGGCTAATTTCGGTGACATGCATACACCAGTTCATTGTGTTATCCATATACAGGCCAAGATTTTTTACAGAGGAAGAGAACGGTATCAGTATATCACCGTAATAGACAGCAGGTAGGCTTGCCACATCAATTTTGGTTAACATTCTCGAGCTACCTACGATTATAGCTTGACACTTCATTGGATTAACTGATATTCCAAAACGCCTAGACCATTCTTTTACAGCTTCCAAGTTCAGATTTATCATTCTTATAGCGTCATGGAGCTCTTCAATAGATGAGTGCAAGTAAATTCGGAGGTCGTCAGCATACAGATGGTACGAACAGTTCAGAATAGATGTGATCAAGTTTATAAAAACTGAGAAAATTAATGGAGAAAGTATACCGCCTTGCGGGACGCCAGCATCAAGACTAGCCCACTTGGAACTCTTCTGTCCCAAATGGACAGACTGCCGACGCCCGCGAAGATATGAAGAGAACCAATCTAAGACTGAGGGTGTGAATCTTAAATAGGACAGGATAGATAAAAGGATATCATGGTCCACTGCGTTAAAAGCATTAGAAAAGTCAACAAGCACCGTTACAGTAACTTTCTTCTTTTCCATACCTTGTCTGATGTCTTCCGTAACTTTGAGTAATGCTGTAGTGGTGCTGTGACCGAGACGAAACCCAGACTGATAATCGCTGAGTAGATTATTTTTAAATACAAAATTGGAAACTTGGTTATGTACGCAGCCTTCCAGAATCTTGGATAAAAGGGGCAATATAGATACAGGACGAAGGTGATTAGGTAATGTGGGATTCGATATTTTGGGAATAGGGCGTATGAAAGCCTTTTTCCAGACATTTGGGTACTGACCTGAATCCAGCGAAAAGTTAATAATGAGAGTAAGTGCAGGTAGTACATACTCCAGTATATTGAATGTAAAACTATGAAATATAAGATAGAAAATAAATTACAATCATAACTTCTGATTTTTAGAAGAAAAATAGTTTCTAAGAAAAGTATTAAGAGAAGCATATAGCATGCACTCATACACTGCACTTAAATGTAACATTAATTACATTAAAATCAGTTGAATGTATTTTTCACTCCAAAAAATTTACAACTATCGAATGTTGTTGTGAAATTAGAGTAGTATTGATGACACACATGTACTATTGTTCATATTTTACAAATAGTATCAAATAAACTAAAATTTAATTAAAATACTTACACTATAAGATGGATTTCTCATTCCGATACATAGAAGTTTTACGATATCCGAAGTATTATTTTACGTACTGTTAGGAGGTCAATCCCGTTTGACTTTAAAAAAAAAGCACAAGTAACCCTAAACTTTTATTAGAAATAGTTCACATATAAAATTGATATTGTGTCTGACTTCCGAACTTTAATACGTCTCGGAATCTATGTCCAATCTACCCGGGGCTCTGAATCTAACTGATTATTAAAATGGAATTATAGGAAAAGAACAAATGAAAATGCTGATTAACGTTATATGAAGGAAAAATACTGTGAATGAAATAAATGCTAACTAAGATTTTACTGCGTTGTAAAAATGTATATAACAGTTTCGAAATAGAAAAAATGATTAGTCGGAAGGCATTACTAAATATAGAAATAGGAAATCAAAAGTTTAGTAAAGGAGACAATTTCTTTTTGTATGGAGAATGGGCCCACCAAAAGTTGTGACGACACTTAATGAAATGTATGTAGATTTATTCCTTATAATCTCTAGATTACTATAGTAATATTAGTTGTACCATATCTAAAGGGAATACTGAAAAAATTACAATCAAACGGCAATCTCACTATAACCTAAAATCCCATACGAGCGACTGTCTTATAGTTTTTATCGATATCCTATGTTATAATAGTGCACTGTTAATAATAAAAAGTTGTAGGTTCTTCAAAATCTTAAGTACTACTTGGTGTATGGAATTTTTTTTGTAGTACCGCAGTAAGCAGTACGAAAAAACAGACGCGGTGATGTATTGATTTTTAATTGTATTTATTATTTATTGTGATGTATTGATTACTAAGCACAGATCAAGAAAGAAAGAAAGACTGAACGCTGCATACATTTCAAGTGAAGCAAAAAGTAAGCCAAAACTATGCTCAACTATACTTATTAATCTTATATCATTTGCAACCAGTAACACGGTTTTAGGTGCATGTGCGCGTCCAACAGTGAACTTTTAAAGGGGTGTTAAAGAAAGATAAAAGAGTGTGTATCAGTGCGTGTCGAGAATTTAAGCAAGGGCGTCGTCAGCCGATGATCTAGGGGAGCAAGTTATAGAGAGGATAGGAAAGTGTAGGTCCAAGAGTACATGAAGCTTTACACTTCTATTGCGAATTTCACCTCTACGGCGATTGAAAAAATAAATATCACGTAAGATGTTTTGTAGTGGTCGTGTTAGGATAAAAGGAAACACTGTATTGTCACTGCATTTTTATTATTTATTATTGTAAAATCATCATATTCTTAAAGCAGTCTATTAAAAGTAGCACACGCCACCAGGTGCAGTGTCAGGACATTGTTATTAATATGTATTGATTGAATAACATGTTTAGATAACAAACACCATTAAAATCAAAATGACTGGATAGTAACATACCCGATTTTTATGATATTAAACACGAAAAATAAATAGCATGTAAGGTGTTTTGAACTATTTGTGTTAGGATAAAAAGAAACACTATATTGTTACTCCATTTTTATTATTTATTATTGTAAAATCATCATATTCTTAAAGCAGTCTATTAAAAGTATCACAAGCCGCCAGGTACAGTGCCAGGACATTCTTTTAATATGTGTTGATTAATTAGCATGTTTACATTCTAAGCACAATTGAAGCTAACATGATAAGGTTATAACTTATGCATTCAAGAAATTACACAATGATAAGAATATTGTGGCAAAGGGCTGGCCATATAACTCGAAAAACCGACAACCGTTGGGGAAGAAAGGTTCTCGAGTGGCAGCCTCGTACCGGTAAGCTCAGTGTGGGGCGGCCACCCTCTAGATGTAGTGACGACCTGGTAAGAGATGCAAAAAGTCGATGGATGCAAGTAGTTGTGTACGGATACGGCTCGACCAGTGTAGGACACGCTCTCACGGAAAAACTACCAGCGTAAAATAGTAGCTTAACACTCTTGTGTTTCGTATGGTGAGTGCAGAGAACCAGAGTCCCTTTTTACTGGAAACGAGACACTCCATCGTAGTCCTCAGGGGTGACAATGTATCTGCATTTTCATTCTTAATCGAGGATAAATATAGATGTCTGAGCCACAGCATCTACTTACCATCAGGTGGACTGTGTGCTCGTTTGTTACCCTTATTCTATATAAAAAAAAGGAGATTGTTAATTAAAATAGATAAAAAAGGTGCCAGAGCAACAATTCAACTTGATCGACGTTTATTTATAAATTAGGCACTTTATTTATAATAAGGCACACAGTAGAAACAGGTCAAGTAAGCAACAATAATTACAATTTTTATTGATCATTATTCGTTATCATTACAACAATTCACTGCTGAACATAGGCCTCCACTAAATTAAATATATAATGTAAAATATTACACAGCCCTTCCGTGAACTGCCATCATTTCTGATCATCATTTCGTCCCGTATGGTGTCGTAAAAGTCGAAACGGAGTAAAATAAAAATACCAAGAGATGAGCAGCAGCATCTTCCTATAGAATACCACAAAAAACTTTGGTTGCCACAAGCGTAGCAACTGTGGCAAAACTACCATTTATATTGATACTACTTTATTAATATGCATCATCACTACTTGTGTGTAAATTATTCCAATCATTGTGAGGTTCATTTAAGTGGTATTCACAAATACGAGCGCACAGTGGCACATAAAATGAGTGATCAATCAGCAATCTCTATATAAGTAGTTTAGGTATTAAGAATCTAGTTGAATGATTACATAACTTAAAAATACAGTGACGGGAAATAGAAGCAGCACGCTTATATTTAGCGATAGTAATTGTTGATAACGCTCTGGAAATGGCAGGAGTTACAGTTACAGGCATATGGGGTGGTTGTGGGATGTTACCGATGTCTTCAATATTCATGGATTGTAATTCCATATCCCTGTTATCATTTGTGTCTCCATGCAGTTGTAGAAGCTCTCGGCCAACAAGATTGCAGACTCATTCTAAACGATCCACCTGAAAAGTGTCTTTTTCATCAACTAACCGAACAGACTATTACAGTTTTACAGTTCTACCCCCTAAATAATAATATTTATTAATTTTTTTTATGGGATAAGTGTGACAAACGAGCTCACAGTCGACCTGATGGTAAGTGGTTGCTGCGGCCCATACACATCTACATCCAGTTGTCACCCGTGAGGACTAAGATGGAATGCCTCATTTCCAGTAAAAAGGGTCTTCGGTTGTCTACACTCACCATACAAAACGCAGCAGCGTTAAGCTGCTATTTTACGCTGGTATTCTGTGAGAGCGTGGTCCTTCCCCGGTTGAGCCAACCCATTCGTGCTACAACTATACTACTAATATAGCTGCAGCATGGCTCTACCATGTAAAAATATTTTATTTCTATCTTTATTACTAATAAACAGTCTTAATGCCTCTTAAATTATATATAAACAGCATGTACTCGTTTCCCTTCGTAATACTTTTGTAGTAAATCAGATTCCACCAAGGTAAAAGAAATAAAAATACATCAAATCAGAAAGTTAAACAAGTGAAGTAGTTATTTTAGAATTATAACATTATTTGACTAAGTACAAGTTCTTTGACGTTTTATTTACACTTATTTCATTTAAGGTAAAAAATATTACTTGTTTATTAAGTACAAAAGCATACAAATATGGGGTAAGGTAAGGAAGAAGTAGCATCTATCTACTAACAACTAAAGATAAAAAACTGTGGTTATCAAATATCTCCTCTATAAGGCAATCTGTGGGGGAGGTCTATGTTCAGCAGTAGACTTTTAATAGGCTGTAAAGTTAAAGATAACCTGGTAGTGAATAGCCAAATTGTTTGTAGTGCGAGGTGTATGATACTACAAACATCAATCTGTGTGCCAAACATCAAGCAATTATGCCAACTCCTCCGGGCAAGCCTATTTCAGGCAGGGGATCATTTAGAGGCTGTTAAATTAAAGTAAGTACCTGGTGTGATGGTATCCACTGCATAATAATATCTCTTTCTGTTGAGTTAATTGGCACAGCATGTGTGTGGTGTGCTTTTAAAATTGAAGATCCACATGGAATACAAATCTTCTAATGGAATGAGCAGTTTCAATACTTTCTTGCAATATTCTTAGGCAGTTACAACAAACTGCATCAAGTGGGTGTAACTGAAAAAATTGGGAATGCAAATAAAAAATAAAGAAGTAAAGAAATATTAAATTCAGGAGTGTACATTACCTACAATCAACAAAATAAAATAAAAATAATGTAAACCAAAATCTTGCTTCCCTGATGGAGTTTAAATATAATAAACATAAATAGTAGATGTATTTAATCAAATATTAACACTGTAATATGAATTCCCTAATAACATCCATTTATCTTTATGTTATCTATATCTATAAATATTAAATTCAGAAGGAATGTATATTACCTACAATCGATTTTGAGGGGGAAAAGGTAGGAGAAGGAGGCGAGGTTAGTGTGAAACTCCAGTGAAGGGTTGATACAGATATCAACCCTTCACTGGGGTGGTGTGTGGTAGTGGTTCAATGGGTCTATAGTTTTTGAAATACAATATATTTTCAATTACAAAGATATATTGGAAATCCAAAAGAGAAATATTGATTATATATTATGATTATACAATATTATCAGTATTTCAAGCATATAATATATTGGTAAATAAACTTTATAATATTAGAGTGGACTGAAAGACTACTTTTTGCACTTAATCAACTTTTTTCTAATTACATGATATTTTATCTCTATTATAAATATTCATTAATATTCATTAATCATTCATATTAATTCATATTAATCATTTATATTCCTTTTTGACTTTGATTTCCGATTAACTGACACCAGATTTATTACATACACATAAAATGCGATATAATATACATAATTACCTTGCTCATTAAATCCCTTGACCCATAGATTACTCTTATTGCTACACTTTTAACGTAGATTTGTTTATATTTTGCATTGATTTATATATTACAGTCTGGTATAACTAAATGATATTTTGTGTGATTTTTATTTTATCTATTAAATTAGATTTTAAAAATAACATAACACTTCAATAATTTGACACTTTTAACCTTTTAACATACTAATAAGACTTGTGTTTGTCATTTGTTTTAGGTAATTCAACATAAATTATAGATTTTCCAAAATTCTAGGAGCAAAAGCAAACTTGTATTATACACTCACATATAATAATAATAATATAATAATAATAAAATAATATAATAATAATAAAATAATATAATAATAATAAAATAATATAATAATAATAATAAAAGGCGTAGGGAAGTGACGACCCCATCGCCCGCTGACGTAACAGTTAAGTGACAAAACTGCTACGTCGGCGCAGTCAGTCAGCGCCTTGCCAAGAGGTGTGAGCGCCGTGCCTAGGCAGAAATGAGGGTGCTAATTTGGGCCCGTTTGTGACGGCCAAATCATGAAACGGTGCCGGGTCTGGGCATCTCCCGTTAATTGACGCCCACTTTATGGATGATGGAAGAAAATAGACCGCGCATAGGGCCGCTGCCTGGGGGTCGCCGGGGCGCGTCTGGAGCTGGCGCTGGACGCGACAGCATGCGGGCCGCCAGCCGAGCGCGAGGTGCTGCACGACCACCTAGCAGCCCCTCGCATCCATCATCCCCACCAGATGGCTTGGTGTCGGCAGGGTCCTCTCAGACTCGGCAAGCGGCACCCGCCGCTGGTGGAGTAGTACGCCGCATGCGTTGGACAAAAAATATGAACACAAACGCATTGCGGGCGTACTATAGGGCGAAGGAGGAAGAAACTGGAGGGATAGCGTATCGGGATCGGATGCATCGCTTTTTTGCTGAGCTGGAGCCATCTGTTCCCGTCACAGAGCAAAACCTGGCAGACAGAGTTCGGTACATCATACGCTCAAAAATATTTGATGATGACCGAACGACTACGGCGTGAGGCTATTCCCTCATCGAATGAACCAGCTATAGCTGGGAATGCGGCTCCTGAGGCCATAGACCAGCAGCCACGTGTGGAAGCCGCCATGGATATTCCCGCTCTGGTTGATTCAGGCGATGATGGAATGGTCACCCATTAACTAGAGCAGATGAGGAGTAAATTGGAGGAGGCGATTGTGGAAACGCGCTGTACGCCTCTCGAAAATATACCGCGACTCCCGCGCATAACCCTAAGCAAGCGGAATCGGGATGTCGTGACGGCCCTGAACCCATTGCTGGCAACCTTTGGAAACCAGCCGGGACCTTTGCGATACGGACTCAATACTTTTGGCGCCGCTTTGGCAGTTTGCCGCATTGGAGGTGCCAACTTCACGTCTGGACGTGCTACTGGGCAAAGTAGCACTATCCCAGCCTGGAGAAGAAGGATTGAGGACCGTATCGCAAAGGCAAGGGCCCTCATCGGCAGACTGATAAGCTTCAGGTCGGGCAATAATAGGCCGAGAATTGTGCGCACCGTCAGGATGGCGTTTGATGGGACAAATATCAGTTTGTCCCAACCGGATATAACGCAAAAACTGACGGAGCGCATAGACGACCTGAAGCAGAGAATCGCTGCTTGGGGGAATCGGATTCGGCGATATACCAAGAGGTCGACACGGTTCAACCAGAATCGTCTCTTCCAGAGTGATCAGAAGAGGCTCTATAAATTACTGGAGCGACCAATGGTACGTGGAACGGGCTCAGCACCGAAACAGGCCGACACTATCGCATTCTGGCGCGGCCTGTGGTCAGAGCCCGTAAACCACAGCGAGGGCCCTTGGACCGAAGTTGTGGCGAGTCAGTGTGCGAGTGTTACGCCCATGGACCCCGTCATCATAACGCCGGATGACGTAGCTGAGGCGGTCCGTAGGGCCCCGAACTGGAAAAGTCCGGGACTCGACGGACTGCATTACTACTGGCTGAAGGGGTTCGTGGCGTGTCACACTGTGCTCGCCCGACAGTTTCAAGAGGCTCTCGACCAAAAGTCGTTCCTTTTACTGGGATCACTCATTTGGTTCCTAAAGACCGGGATTCCACAGACCCGAGCAAATACCGCCCCATAACGTGTCTACCTACCATATACAAGACACTAACATCCATTTTGAGCGCGAGAATCACTCGTCACCTGAACGCAAATCAGGTGATGTCGCGCGCTCAAAATGGATGTCGGGGCGGTGGTCGTGGAACCAAGGAACCACTCCTCATTGACGCGGTCATTGGCAAGGTGGTTAAACGCAACCGTCGGAAACTCTCCGCCGCCTGGATAGACTACAAAAAGGCATTCGACTCGGTGCCTCATACATGGCTTAAGAGGGTCCTCGAGCTGTACATGGTTGACTGTACAGTTCGACACTTCCTCGGGCAGTGTATGGGGCAGTAGAGTACGATCCTTTGTCATCTAGGCGAGCGGATGACGGCTGGACAACCACAAGGATAAGAAGGTATTTTCCAGGACGATTGTCTGAGTCCAATCTGGTTCTGCTCTCTGAACCCTCTCAGTACCTTACTGGAGGGTTTTGGGAGGGATTTCAGCTTCGGAAAGGAGGTACAAAAGTGACCCACCTTTTCTATATGGATGATCTCAAGTTATTCGCCTCCAGTCGCTCACTTGTGGAATTGCTAAACATCACTTGTGATTTTAGCAATTCTATTAGAATGGAGCTGGGACGGATAAGTGTGCGGTCTTCCATGTCGAAAGGGGAGGGTTAACTCTGAGGGCATAGACTTATCTATGCCCATCAACATAAGGACCCTTTCCGAGGCTGAAACATACCGACACCTGGGTATGTCACAGAACATAGGTATCGATGAGGCTGATATGAAACAGTCAGTTTGCGATGTGTTTTATGCACGCTTGACAAAAGTGCTCAACAGTCTTTTGTCGGGTGTGAATAAGACACGCATATAACGGTTGGGTCATGCCTGTCCTCATATATACCTTCGGCATGCTCAGGTGGACTCAGACCGAACTGAACGCTCTGGATAGAAAAGTCCGCACTGTTATGACGTCACACAGAATGCATCACCCGAGATCGTCAGTAATGAGGCTGCACGCCGCGGAAACATGGTGGGCGCGGTTTTTGAGCGCTCTCACCATGCATAATCGCGAAGTGTGCAGCCTCCGTAATTTCTTTCAGGCGAGATCGGATGATCCATTCTACAGGGACGTCATTTCGTGTGATAAAGGGCTTACTCCTCTATTCTTAGCCAACGAGCAATGGCAAGACCGTATGGAAGGAGAAGGAGCTCCACGGGAGGTTCTACAAGGCTTTACATGAGCCTTTCGTAGACACAGGCGCCTCCCTCCACTGGCTACGTTTCGGTGACCTCTTTGGGGAAACCGAGGGTTTTGTCTGTGCGATACAGGATCAGGTTATTAAGACCAACAATTATCGGAAATACATCCTAAAGGATGGCGCCGTAGACATCTGTCGAGCTTGTCGCCATCCCGGCGAGTCACTTAGGCATGTCATCTCCGGTTGTTCGGCACTCTAACTCTGAGTACTTGCACAGGCACAACTTAGTAGCCAGAATTCTACACCAGGAGCTCGCTCTGAAATACGGTCTCGTGGATAGGAAAATACCATATTATAAGTACTTGCCGCCGTGCTCGAAAATGACCGCGCCAGGTTTCATTGGGACCGGGCCATCATCACAGACAGGACTATTATTTGCGAATAAGCCTGATATTGTGCTGATGAACCGGGCACAGTCAAGGATATTTTTGGTCGATATTACCATTCCTTATGACGAGAACCTCGTGAAAGCCGAAACAGATAAGCTGACAAAATATCTTGACCTGGCTCACGAGGTGACCGACACGTGGGGTGGTCTGCCGACCGAAATTATTCCTGTGGTCGTTTCTGCGAACGGGCTAATCCCGGTCAGCCTCTCGGGTCATCTGAGGCGACTGGGACTCCGTGAAGGACCGCTCCGTGCTCAAATGCAAAGGGCGGTGCTCCTCGACACCGCCGGCATCGTCCGCCAGTTTCTCTCCCTTTCCCCCTAACCCTCGGCCGTTTGGTCTCCCCTGCCGAGGGCTTCCATTTGGTTGGGTTTTTATTTATTTATGTATTATTTGTGTTAGTATATTTAATATATATTTATGTATATTTATTTACTATATTTCTTTTATATATTTATTCAGCCCAACCAAATGAGAATACTTTATAAATATCCCGAATAACAATATAATTTATTTTGTTCTAAACATAAAAACAATTTAACATAACAAAATAAATTAATGGAATGGAACTAAAATGGCGTCTACCAGCACAAATGTTATAGAAACCACGTAGTGGTAACTATAACGCTGATTTTCAGTAAACGCCAGAGACATAGGTGCAATAAAATAAACTTAACTAATCACAGGCTCCAACATAAAATAAAAATACACTTATAAAAATTTTAAAATAAAAAACGGTTAACATTTAGAAAAAAAAAGGCACAACAAAAAGCCAACGCAACAAAAAGCGTAACAAAATAAATGTAGAATTAAGCAAGTATTTCTTAGTTTTATAATATACAGACACAGTATACTTCATAAGAAAGGTGTGATACATCGACACAGAATTCTACTAACTTTGCAAATTTAAAAGGTATTCTTTTAGTTTTATTTTAAAAGTGCGAACTGTTTTGCTGTTTTTGATCGGAGGTGATATATTATTCCAACACTTTGTGGCAGCATACCGAAAGCTACCACGAAAGGCGGCCGTTCTGTGTCTTGGGTATAACAAGCGAGCGGTTTCCCGTGAGAAACGTTGCGAGAATCTGAACCTCTCATATAAGTATTTCGGTTGTTGATTTTGTAATATTTTATAAAGTAAACAACTGTAATGAACCGATCTACGAGATTTCATATTAATAAGTTTGCCCTGATTTAAAAACGGTGTCACATGACTCTACGAGGGATTCGAAAACAGAACCTAGCGCATGCATTTTGTACTCGTTGTATAACAAGTTTGGTTGGCGCAAGCAAACACTCTCCCATGACAATATCAGCATAATTTAGCTTCGAGAGTATTAGTGACTCACAAAGTTGAACTCTCAATTCTTCACTTAAGTATTGCCGAATATTGTATAATATTTTTAATCTATAAAAAAAACTTTTTACTGTATGGGTAACATGATTTTCAAACCTTAGTCTATTATCCATAATTATACCCAAGTTACGAACTTCAGATACCTGTTCAATATGGTCGCCACCAACAACAATTTTAGGCTTATGAGCATTCTTTCGTTCTATTAACTTCTTTGACCCCAAAATCATGAATTTGGTTTTATTTGGATTTAAGGTGAGTTCATTAATATTCGCCCATTCAGCGATCAGGCTTAAATCCAGATTTAGTTTGTTAACTGCCTCATTTGTATCACCCGGCCTAAATGATATGTAGACTTGAAGGTCGTCGGCATATAAATGATACTGGCAATATTTAAAACAGCCCGTAATATCGGCACTGTACAGGATAAACAGTAAAGGACCTAAAATTGACCCTTGTGGAACGCCACGAGTGACAGGAGACGCAGCAGAAAAAATGTTGGTAGCAGTTTCATTTCGAAGGCTGACTCGCTGTGTGCGACCATTTAAATAACTTTCAAACCACTTTAATGCGTTACAGTCAAAACCATAATACATCAACTTCGACAGAAGTAAAGTAGTATTTATTGTTAATATGCACGCGAAAAGTCCAGCAGTGTCAAAATTGTAGCCTCTCCCTTATCCTGCGCTGTTAGAATATCATCGACAAAATTCAATAGCGCTGTAACCGTGCTTAGTTCAGCCTTAAAACCCGATTGTTTTAGAGGTAAAATATTGTTCTGGTTTAGATATTCTATTAATTGCATATAAACAGCCTTTTCAGCGATTTTAGATTTAAAAAGGGCAGTATACTTATAGGTCGAAGATGATTTAGTTCTACAGGATGATTATTTTTTGGTATTGGATTTATTACAGCTTCCTTCCAGATGTCTGGGAAAACCCCTGTCTGTATAGACGTATTGATAATGGTGGTTATAGCACTCAAAGTCCGTGGCAATGTTAAGAGAACCATATCTTTAGTAATACCATCTACACCCATAGCATTTGTGGAAATATTTTTCAAAATTTCTGTTACCAAATTTTAATCCACTAATTTTAAAGTAAAAACCGACGAATTGAAACGGTTAGATTCAAAATAGCATAATAAATAATAAATGTTACACTATTGCTTCCTGGTACATGTAGAAAATGATGATTTATGATGTCAGGATCGTTCAAGTTTGATGGCAAAGCAATATCTTTTTTTTGAAGTCTACCACATTTTTCTTTATATTTCTCCAATGTACTTGAGGATTTTTTAAATGGTTATTAATAAAGTAACGAAAGTAAGCTGTTTTCCCACTCAGTATAACAGCATTAACAGTACTCTTCAGATCTTTATAATATTTTTTGTCACCTTTGGAATTAATGCCTTTACATTTTGCGTGAGCTTTATCTCTTAGCTTCATCATTTCCCTAATCGTTGGAGTGATCCACGGATAGCTATAGACTTTTATGTAAGACGTTCTTATTGGTGCATGAATATCAAACAGATACAATATTTGTGCATTAAAAGCCGTTACAGAACTGTTTACGTCATCACAAAGCAAGTCTTCCCACAGTACAGCATCAACATCAGAATTAAATTTTGGTACGTTTTTTTAAATTTTATCCTTAATTGGTCTATAAGTAATACATGTCCAGAATTGCTTTGGCTTCTCTTTACGTTCAACTCACAAGATAAAAAAGCGTGATGACTCAGATCTGGCACATAGTCAACCTGTATATTAAATACATCATAGCTACTGCAAATCAAATCAAGTAAAGTTTCCGAGTGATCAGTAAAATGAGTCGCTTTTGTGACATACTGCCTTAGACCCATACACAGAAGAAAATCATTGAGCTTTTTTGAATTAGGATCTGAAGGTGCAAGCAAATTAATATTGAAATCTCCTAACAATACAATGTAGTCATAGGCTGAAAATGAACTGACTGTATCAGAAAGATCATTTATAAAATTATCAATGTGAAACCAAGGAGGACGATACGCGGTACCTATTGCAAGTTTCAAACCATTAGCTTTAACACTTAACCACATCTGTTCAATAGAGGACGTACTCGGATGCTCCAGGACGCGAGCGTGGATACCATTTCTAATGTAAAAACCCACACCTCTTCCGCGTGCTCGGACGCTTGCAGGACGAGGTTTGTGTCGCAGCTTGTATCCTGGAGGGGAAAGTGCGCGCAGTTCCTCACTTGGCTTCAACCACGTTTCATTTATCGCCATAATATCTACCGCATGACGATCAAAGGAAACCAAAAATTCATCATGATGTGTACACAAAGAACCCGGATTCAGAAAGCCAAGTGATAATTTTTTTTTACTTATAAATTGTATGATAAAAGAGTATGTTATCTGAACATACTTGCAATGAAATAAATATTTTCGTAGTAAAGTCAGATGTCGCATATCCACAAAAGAACGCGTTGATAAATGCAATAATAATTTATAAAAACCAACGAACGTCTTGTAATATACGGCTATATAGGCTATTTCTAGAATAGTATTATTTAAAAATATTTTAAAGCACATTATGGCATAGAAATTATTACTTAAAAAAAGACAACATAAAATGCTAGCGAAAAGTACAACACTCAACATGAATAAAACATTAAAAAAAATAAAAAAGCAAAGAAATACCACCTCCCTCAACAAGAACACCAAATAGTTCAGAAAATAAAGAATACAAGTGATGAAAGGAATTTCTATTAAAGATCTATTAATAAAGCTTAGACAATTCCATGTGAAAAGGTAAAAAATTATACAATATATTATTAGGCCATAAAAACCATTGTAACGTATCACATATTTCATAAGATCATTGTATGCATAACATAATTTAATACTTTTACTAACACATAAATAAAACATTAAAAAGTAAGAAACCTTTGAGAATATAACCTTTGTATCATTATAAAATACAGAATATGTTGAAGCAAGCAAAAGTAAAATAATAATCATAATACATTTATATATCTTAAATTTATATATAGCTAATCTGCCTGAATATAAAAATAAAACGTATGTCATAATAACATTGAGGAAATAAAAAAATTGTAAGTTAATGTGAGAAGTTTGTATTAAAATAATTAAAAATAACATATTCCTATTATTCGCCGAGTGACATAGTTTTAGAGCCAACAGCTTCAACACCAAAAACCTTAGTTAGATCTTCTTCCAACCGAAGCCGATGTCGCTCACTCCCATGTTCCTTCCTTACATAAATCTTTCCGTCACGTGACCATACATACTTCCAACCAAGGCTTTTGGCTGTCACACGGGCTTTATAAAATAACCGGCTATTGTGCTTAGTAAGACGCTCATTGACATAAATGGTGCGAGCTATTCCCGTCAGTCCCAGACCTTAAGTGGTGATATTGCGCCGTACGTGTGCCGCCTGTATTAGCGCATCACGCTGAGCACGACACGCCAATCGCACAACTAAAAGGCGTGGCCGCGGAACTGTAGGGCCCTCGCCATTATCGCGTATGAAACCTGTACGCTCTGAAGACACCACATCGCGCTCATCCAGGTCCACGCATAATTTTTTGGCAATAGCCAAAATAATATGGGCGGTATTTTCACCACTCGTTTCAGGGAATCCCGCTACCTGGATATCATGAGAGAGCAAGTCCTGGTCACGTTCCAATATTTGAGACTTCAACTGTGACACTGTCTCTTCCAAAGTCGAAACTTCACAGCGTTGTAATCCTTTTGATTTGTCTTCTAAGACTGATATCCTGGTTTCGATGGAGTCAATGCGACTGTTTTGCATCTTAATGGAAGTCATTAGATCTGCTATAGATTTATGAAACAAGCGCATTTCAGCACGGATGGCCTTCATTTCACTAAGAAGCAGTTTGAAGTCCATAGCTGTACCATCGAGCGATTCTGACATAATATTCTCCATTACGCTGCTCTCTTCTACATGAATATTCTTGTCCTGAGTATTTTTTGTGGGTGGTTTTCCGCGGACTGCCACATTCGAGTTCTCTTGTGAGTCAACCAATGCAGGAGGACTAGAAATTTCAGATTCAGCAGTACGCACTTGTGTATTCAAATTATTCGTACGCGGAAGTTTGCTTACACATGAAATGCATTTCCAATTATCTTTAAGCTCTTTATTAAACGAATAAAAAGAATAAAAGCGTTTACTGCTTATATTTAGACATTCAATATCATAAACCTCTTTACAATTACAACATCGTAGATATTCTCTTTTGGGTAAAGGTTTCGCACATGCAGCACAAGTCTCGGTTGGTGGCGACATCATTTTATACAATAGAACTAAGACTTATTTCAAAATTAAAATATTTTAAAATCAGATGAATGCGCGCGTCCTTTATATCCATATACTTTTAATTAAACTCGTCAGTTTTCATTTTTGAATGTCATTGGCAAATTAAATACATAATGTGGAATATTAATATTTGCTAACCTGTATAATATAATCCAACACTTGTTGCATTGATTAGACATTGACATATGAAACTGCTTGTTAGCAGAAAAACTATGTGAACGATTTTTTTCAAACTTTAACAGGAACACAGTTTATATCATAAATAAGGTAACTTTTATATTCGATAAACAAAAAGTTATACTTTTTATTTTTGCTACCAAATAGCTAGTTTAAAACCACAGACTTTATTCTTTCATTCAATGCAAATAATTAGTAAGTATTAGTAAGTAAACAAGAAAGACAATGTGTCTACAATTTTAAAAGATTTTAATATTTATATACATATTTTAAACTTTAATCAGTGTACTATAACCATAAATTAAAATTATAACTGTAGAAGGTATGCATTTGTTAGTAATATGAAGGGATATTTATTAGTATTTTTACAAACTTAAAATTATTAAGTACTAAAACATAGATCGTTAAGTGTCTGTGGGTGTGGGTCGTTTATTATTATTTCTAAAAAATTGTACCATATCTCAATATTCAGTAAAACTAAAATAAAATGTAATACATTAAAAACGAAAATTAGTAGTTTTGCTCCGCAGTATAAAATATTTTGGACTAGAACTTCGAGAGTGACAAAATAAGATATATATTCTCATAAAAGTTTGAAACTTTAAATCAATTGTAGGTTTTGTACAGTTGAATTTTGCATTCCATAAGATAAAATCCACAAATATAAAAGTTGGCGCACATCGGCTCCTGTCTCGGCTAGTTATTGTCTTCACACACTGCGTTGAAATCTAACTCCACAAATATTATTTAATTGTTCTCAGTGTATGCTGATCTTACAGATGCAATTTTCTTAAAATCGCAAATAAGTACAAAAACAGCAGCGTGACGAATGTCAATGCCGACGCCGTAGTAATGCCCGGACCCGGCCGCCAGCACAGACATAGATATTATGATTTATGATGCTTATATTATAATATGGCCGCCGGTTATTACCCAGGCCAGCACGGAGTCAATGACAAAATAGCGTTTCGTTCCACGGTGACTTTGAACCATGTTATATGATATAAGCTAACACTTTTAGAAATAGGATAAAAATCTCAGTGGTATCTCTTTTAATATATATATATATATATATATATATATATATATATATATATATATATATAAAATACACAAATAAGTATAATATGTATATAATTATCTTTGTAAAAATTTCTTTTTATAGAAACTGCAAAATGATTCATTACACGCATTTTTTCCCATATTATATTAACCAGAACACGGAATATCAAAACCACTCATTTTTTTCAGATTTCTTAATTCCGTTTAGATTTTCATAAAATCTATAGGCCATTTATTATAAAAAATTTTGTATCTTTTTTTTTGTATGTAATACCATTAAAGGTCGTTAAAATTTCTAGTGGGCCCAAAAACGACTGACTCCTTTATCTTATAACAATATAAAAACTTTTGAACTATTTCATTTTACATAAAGATGAAATAGTATAATTTGCAACTTAATTGTATAAAAGAAACAGAGTAAAATATAACAAATAATCAATATAAACTTGAGCAATAAAATTATACATATAAAAGTGAAATAGTAAAATCTAAAATTAAAAGTATTTTAAATGAAATAGTAAAATTAGAAATTAACTTGCATTAAACTAAGTAGTAGTTTTAATTACAATTACATACGTTGCATTAAATAATAGTAAAATGTAGCAATAAAAAATATAAAATGACCAAGTAGAAATTAAATTGTAAGATAAAACGCGGAGTATGGAATTGAAAATATTTCTTTCTTGGCAATATAGAAGAAAAAGTGAGGGAGATGGATATTATTTCATCTAGCTCGCACTATAGAAAAGGTCGTAACGGAAAATCTTACACACTTCATCTCGCCTAGCCCCATCCGCCAAATTCGTACCATGCGATAAGGAACTTCGTCCTAATAAAATTAATTATTTGTGTTAATACAAACATTTTAAACCAAAATTGAATAAAAATTAAATTAAGATTTTCCAGAGGAAGGGTGAACCTTTAAATGTAAGTTCAATAAGGTTTATAATAAATACAATTTGGTAAAGATTGTTGTGTTATTTATTTTCTTCAGATGCTGATTTATCACTCATCTCAATTGAATTGTAATTTTAGAATTATGTTTCGATGACTTTTTATTATTACATTTTTTTTTAATTTGTACGAGTATATACTATTATTGTGACGATTTCTGAAACATTTGAATAGTTTATAGACTAAGTATAAAAATAGTAATACAATTAAAATATAAGTAAATGTGGAATAGTATGAGCCATATTTAATAAAATATGATTCCTTTTTGAAAAATTTGAATAATTAATATGCGTAATAGGTTCAATAGTAATCCCAGGACTGTGTGATATAGGTATGATTCGATATCTTTGGCTTTCATAGCTTAAAGCTCTGAAAAATATATAAAATAAGTTAAATTTAAGGATTGTAAATAGCAGGCTAATCTCGTTTGTATGATACTTGTTTACGACTTATTTGTAAAGTTACGTTGTGCTTATATGTACTTTTATAATTTTATATGGACCTTACATATAGGTGATAGAAACTTACGGAGCCGGTGATGGTGTTTTGTACACTAAGTCACCAATTTTATAAGAAATTTCGCGTGAACTAGCATGATAATATTGTTTAGATTTTCACTATTAACTATATTTTGAACGTCTTTTTTCATAAAATGCATTCGATATTGTAAAGTTCGAATATATTAATTATAAGTGGTATTATTATTTATTTCATAGAGAATTAGGAATGTTAGGTTTATAACCATATAATAATTAATGAGGAGTGAAATTAGTGGTGCAATGAGGAGTGATGTTATAAGCTAATATTGCGTTAAATAAATAACAATGCCAGTCGTTTTGGTTTTCATTGACAAAGTATTTCAAGTATTGTTTAGTAGCATGAGCGTTCTAGAGCTCCATTTGTTTGGGGGTGATAAGAAGTAGTAAATAGTCTTGACTTTGAAGATTGAGTCGGTTCTTAAATAAACACGTACCCAAATCCGTTAAGATTGTTTTTAAGGAAACCGAAAGAGACAAATGTACAAGATTTCTGGCTATTTCTTCACAGGTAGCTGTGACCAGGGATAAGCACTTGAAAATTTAGGTAAATCATCTTTTAACTTTCTCGTCAGTTTTCGTATGAAATTATTTTAGCTTCACCTTTACTCAGGTTCTCCGAGTTCTTGTTCTAAAAGTCAGTGTCAGAGGCGTGTAAAGGTGATTCTTTGGAGTAGTGTATTGTCCTCCTTATTGACTATTTCGCCACTTTAGAAACGGCTCGAAAAAATTGTCTCTCAATTAGCACACTGCATAATCATGGGTGATTTTAACACCGACCTCTTGATAAATTCTAATCGTTCCGACCTCTTGATAAATTCTAACCGTTCCCAAAACTTCGTACAATCATTGAGTCAGTCAATCTTCACATCTTCCTTCAGATAAACACATCATAATTTCGATTCCAGGACCTTTGATTGACCTTATTATTACAGCTTCTCCTGATCATGTGATATCACATGGTCAGTGTTCCGCTCCAGGATTCCTGTCACGACCTCATTTATGTTGCATACAAGCTTAAAATCTCCTAAATCGTTGCCTACATTTATTCACTTGCGCAACGTTTCTAAATAAATTTGATAAACTAAAAAGTGATGCTCTAATTTAAATATTGATCAATTAAAATTATCAATGACTGTCGATGATATGTTATCCATCTTTAATAATAAAATAATTAGTCTATAACACCCATGCTCCTGTACGTAAAGTTAGACTTAAACATCAACTTCTCCTGGATGACTGAAGGAGCTGGATGGCGATGACAAGCGGAACAGGGCTTCAGCATTTCAAAAGAGAGCGTATGGAAGAGAATTGGATATGTTTAAGAAAGCTAGGAACAGATGAAATCAGATGGTGCGTAACGCCAACGCCATTATATCCAAATAATATAATTATTTCTTCGCCAGCTACTGTCTGGAAATTTCTTATCAATTGGCGGTGAGATGGAGCCTACTCTGAGTGCGCCTCTTACTTGTCTTGTGATGACATTAATCTCCACTTTGCTTCTGCCCTGTTATGGACGATACGATATCAAACGATAGCCTATTAGCTTCTATCTAATCTCCTCAAATTCCTTCTTTTCAATTTTTTCCAGTTCACCAGGATGACATTAAAAATTGTTATAGCCATTAAATCCAAGGCCAGTTGTGATGAAATCAGTAGAACTATGGTAGTCAATATATGGAGTATGTACACCTGCACTTACTCATTATTAACTTTTCGCTGGATTCAGGTCAGTACCCAAATGTCTGAAAAGTCATACGCCCTATTCCCAAAATATCGAACTCCACATTACCTAATCACCTTCGTCCTGTATCTATATTGCCTTTTCTATCCAAAGTTCTGGCTGCGTACATAAGCAAGTCTCCATTTTGTATTAAAAAATAATCCACTCAGCGATTATCAGTCTGGGTTTGTCTCGGTCACAGCACCACTACAGCATTACTCAAAGCTACGGAGACATCAAACAAGGTATGGAAGAAGAAAGTTAATAATGGTGCTTGTTGACTTTTCTAATGCTTTTAACGCAGTGGACCATGATATCCTTTTATCTATCCTGTCCTATTTAAGATTCACACCCTCAGTCTTGGATTGTTCTTTCATATTCGCGGGCGTTAGCAGTCTGTCTATTTGGGACAGAAGAGTTCCGTGGCTAGTTTGATGCTTATGTCCCGCAAGGTGGTATAGTTTCATTAATTTTCTAGTTTTTATAAACTTGATCACATCTATTCTGAACTGTTCGTACCATCTGTATGCTGACGACCTCCAAATTTACTTGCACTCATCTATTGAAAAGCTCCATGACGCTATTAGAATGTTAAATCTGAACTTGGAAGCTGTAAAGAATGGTCTAGGCGTTTGGAATATCAGTTAATCCAATGAAGTGTCAAGCTAGGCCTGTATATGGATAACACAATGAACTGGTGTACGCATGTCACCGAAATTAGCCACAAAGTCTTTTAACGGTTTTAACGGTCCCTCTATCGCCTGAAGAACTTTCTTCCAATCAAGACTTTTTTCGAAATCCTCATGGACTACCTCCGCCTGGGGAAAGGCGGAGGCGTGCCAGACTCTTACCGGCTAAAACCACCCCAGTGTCTCCTCGTACGTGCGCGCGGGGCCGCGGAATCAAATTCTTCCGCAGCCCCACTAGTGCTGGCCCGGTCTGTCCGGCCTCGTCTCTGCACGGGGTAGTGAGGTGTTCAACTACCCCGTGCATCGCTTCGAGGCGCGCGCCGACACCGCACGCGCCTCCGCCTCGGGACCATCGAAGAGGGGCGGGGATTTCCCAGGTCTCTCGCCCTGGACCTATTATGGGGGCCGGAAAGGGCGTTGTCCGCCCTTCTCCTGCGCTCGGTGCGCCTTCTGCGGCCGGGGAAGAGTCGAGATCTCCTTTCCCGTTCCGCAGTTTCCTTCTGCGACATCACGTACTCGCAGAAGAACACCACCGCGTCCCACGACTCTGCGCTACCGACCATCTTCCGCACTAAGGCTGGCAGCGACAGATCGCCTCCTACTTCATTTGTGAGGACACGGCGCTGCTCCTCCCAAGCTGCACACTCGGCGAGCGTGTGTTACGCCGTGTCCTCCCGCAATGGACGCAGTGGTGGCACGGAGCGTCGGCTCCCTCTATGCGGCACAGGTACTTCCCGAAGCAGCCGTGCCCCGACAGCACTTGCGTCACCCTAAACGACGGGGCCGTGCCTTCTCCCGAGCCAGTCGTCGAGTACTGGCGGATCGCCTCGACGGTAGCGAGGCCGGCGGTAGCGCAGAAGCCTTTTCCGCCACCAAGACCTGACGGAGCTCCTCTCGGCGCAGCGCGATCTGTCGCTGCACCGGCCTCGAGCCCGTGCCGCTTCCTCGCGCCATCGATATAATGACGCGAGTATTTCGCCCTAGGTCCCAGGGCGGGATCCGGCCAGGACGCAAACCGCCTCGTGAAATCGTGCGATACCCGCGGACGACTCTGACGGCCATCGCCCTTTGCGGTTTACGCAGAATGGCGAGTGCTGGCCGTCATGTCATCGCTCAGGGGCCCCATACAAGGCCATGGACCGCACGATTCCACGTACAACCGCCTACAGACGGCGCTCGGGCCCCAAGTTGGGAAGCAACGATGAAAGCGCGCCCGCTGCACCCATCAGCTTGGGCGCCAGCCGCCGGAAGTGGGGTCCGAATTCCCATCGGCTGTCGAGCACCAATCCCAGATACTTCATGGTGGACCCGACAGCTATCCGGGCCCTGCTGACCACGATGTGTGATCCGGCGGCGGCGCGTCGAGCCGCCAAACGATGGCCTCCGACTTGTTTAGGGCCACCTCAGGCCCAGGCGCCGGATGCGGTTCACCACTAGTGACACCGCAGCCGTGGCAACCAACGCTGCCTCCCTCCTGTGCGAGCTCCCGGGCAGTGACAAGCGTGTCGTCTGCATAACACGTCAAGTCGGCGCCCGACGGGTTCGCCTCTCAGCACCAGTCGTAGCCGATGTTCACAGGGCGGTCCCAAGACCGATCCCTGCGGAACACCGCACGACATGACGCGCCGACCAGCGCCGTCACGTCCCGATACGTAACGCATCTCTCCTCAAGGTAAGCCCCTATTGTGCGGCGGGTAGGGAGGCACGCGATGGTAATTCAGCGCCTCCCGAATACGACTCAGGGTAGGGTGTTGAAGGCGTTGGAGATGTCTAAAGACACCGCCAGCACCACCCCACGGGATACTGTCTCCTCCGCCAGGGCCCTCACGCGCGTAATAGCGTCTATGGTGGAGCGCCCGCGACGAAAACCAAATTGGTTCTCGTCCAGGTCGGGCCCTCTCTGCAAAGTGGCTGACGAGGCGATCTGCGATGATACGCTCAAAAGTTTGCCCTCCTCCGAGGCAGCACTATGGGCCGGTACGCGGACGGTGAGTCGCGGGCGCCCTCCTTCCTGAGCAGGACCAGCCTCCCTCCTTCCACACACTGGGAAGCTGACCCTGCTCGAGACATGCTGTGAAGAGCCCCTCAGCTGGGGCTCTGGCTCCAGGCCGGGAAGCTCGACCAGGAACTCCGTCAGGTCCGGGCGCTGTGTCAGCCCAGAGTCGCGACACGGCCGCTCTCGTCTCTGCGCGTCACCTCGAGGACATCGGTGCTCTCCCTCTTGAAGCCATCGCCGGGGAACGTCCCACTCGTTCAGGGAAGAGGCCGTTACCACCGCCTCTAGCAACTGGGGTTGCATGCTTTCTGTTATGGGCGCCCAGGGACGCAACTTGCCCGTACCAACGGTAGGCGCCCCCACGGATCCCGATCTGGGGACCCCAGCAGCTCCTCCCTGGCACGCGACTTTGAGTCGCCGATGGCCAACCACAAGTCTCCTTAGA
The DNA here is from genome assembly GCA_029286625.1 of Parnassius orleans. Lineage (NCBI taxonomy): Eukaryota > Metazoa > Arthropoda > Insecta > Lepidoptera > Papilionidae > Parnassius > Parnassius orleans. The sequence goes on along the minus strand of JAGSMP010003271.1, from coordinate 1,094 downwards.
CGCGCGGTACATAGCGCGTCCTCCTCGGCGGAATCCGTCGACGCCGCCTCCGGTATCGGGTGTACCAGCGACGAGCCGCAACGCACGCTATGCGCAATTGCGCGATCTCGGCGGTCCACAGTACACCTGGTGCTTGCGGACCGTTGGCGGACACGGGGCATGGATGCGTCGCAGATCTGCGTCATCGCCCTGCGAAACCATAGCGCCACCGCTTCGACGTCGACAGGGCCGTCCGTCGTCGACTCAAATCCAGGACTGGACTAAGGCAGCTTCCTCGAGTAGTTCCTGTCGATGCGCTGGCGCCCAACACAATGAATAACACAATGAACTGGTGTATGCATGTCACCGAAATTAGCCCAAAGTCTTTGCCACCTTACGATCCCTCTATCGCCTGAAGAACTTTCTTCCAATCAAGACTAAGCTAACACTTGCGCAAACACTTATAATGCCCATAATTGATTTTTTTACTGCAAATAGAATAGCTAAGCGTTTAAAGTACGTTTAAAGTACGCTCTCACAGAATATCAGCGTAAAATAACAGCTTAACACTGCTGTGTTTCGTATGGTGAGAAAGAACCGGAGACCCTTTTACTGGAAAAGAGGCATTCCATCTTAGTCCTCACGGGTGACAACGCATCTGCATTTTGATTCTTTATTAAGGATAGATGTAGATGTCTATGGGCCGCAGCAACCACTTACCATCAGGTGGACTGTGTGCTCGTTCGTCACCCTTATCCTATAAAAATTTATTAATAAATATTATTATTTAGGGGTAGAACTGTAACTATAGTCTGTTCGGTTGATTGATGAAAAACACTTTTCAGGTGGATCGTTTAGAATGAGTCTACAATCCTTGTTGGCTGAGAGCTTCCAGAACTGTATGGAGACACAAATGATAACAGGGATATGGAATTACAATCCATGAATATTGAAGACATCGGTTACATCCCACAACCACAGAGTGGTGAAGTGGAGCCACGAAAATAAATCGTATTTTAATGTGTCCAAATGTTCAGTGTTGTCTTTCACCCGTGCGCGTAAGCCGATGCACTGTGTACTGTACGCGTGTGTCTCAGGTACGAGATCTCGGAATC